>CM073733.1:70121674-70337771 GCA_037113605.1 Calophaca sinica | reverse complement strand
GGACGCTTTTGAGCCGCGGACCCGGATAATCTAATGGTGCTAGGTCCCCTTTGTTTACGGAGATTGATTCAGACGCCGCCACGCTTATGGACCTGGAAAGTCCGACCGGCCTAGGGAGAACGAGGATCCTGCTTTCGCTGGACTTTCCGACATACCAGACGGCTGCGGTGCATTCGGAAAAATTGTCGAGTCGAGAGAAAATGGATTTGCGAAGTTGTGTCGAAAGTTAGAGTGAGATGGTCGAAAGCCGCCAGTGAATGTTATACTTTGTCAGCTTTGCTTATATCCTTTATGTCGAGCTTATCTTGAATTGTTGGAGAGAAGTCGACCTTTCCCGTGGTGCCTTCAATCCATGACTGCTACCCAGGCGATGTCGAGGGCGCAGGAACTCGACAAACAGATGATGCCGAGGAGGAGCTCGACGAGACCCGAAAGTGACGATTTACCTCTATCCGCCGTGATTGATTATGCTGGGCCGGATGTTTTTTTTTTTTATGGTCAGCATCTTTGTTTTTCTTTTTGTGGATTAGTACGTCGTGACCGGGCCAAGGCGGGTATGTTTTGTTGTTACAGGTAGACCGGTGGTCTTACTTTTGGAGCAAACGCTGGGAGTTCATTAAGTACCCCTGTGGTATGATTGCTCTTTTGAAGTCAGCTATACCTAGGTGTATTTTCTTTATACACTACATTCAGATTTTGTATACATTATTATTTCGAGAGATATATATATGTATGTTATGCATGTATGTTTTATTAGAATTTAAGTCTTGTGTCTTAGTTGCACCATGTTTCAAAAGTCAGAATTACTCGATGTGCACGAGTTGGTTTTATAAAAATATATCGATTTTTAAAAGGCACAAGAGTTTCGCTTTAAAACACATCTCATACAAGTTTATGTCGAGCCTTGTGTTGAAGCTTCTGAACTCGAGCCTGGTATATTGAGCTCGGTAGCGGTTCGAAAACGGTCGTTACATTGTTGGTATCGAGCAGCGCCTGGGCCCGACCGAGCCGTGCATAGAGATTTGACCGTCACCGGTTTCGGTTATGTGCTGGGTACCTAGTTGTAATATGTTGATTGTCGCTTGATTAAGTGAAGCACTTATTGCTTGAAAATTGTTTGAACTGCTTTTTGATTGAAGTAAAGGTGTTTTAACACATCCTTGTTGTGAGATTCTCGATGTGGTTTTGAACTTTGTGGAATCTAATGCCACCGTAGAGGAATACGATACCAGAACCGAGAACGCCGACATACGGAACGAGCAATTCAAGCTACGATCGAGATGGCGGCAGCCATGGCTCAACAATCACCGCCAGAACTCAACAGTTAACGCGATGGCTCAACAGACGGCAGCTGTTAACTCAAATAGAACTGCACAATGAATGAACGAAAGGTAATCTAAATGTCAAGCCAGAGGATTAGCAGACTTCAGGAAGCATGATCCACCGTTCTACGGTGAGCCAAATCCGGATAAAGCCGATCTTTGGATGCAAGAGATCGAGAAGATCTTCGAGGCACTTCACGTCTCTGACAACGTGAAGGTTGACTACGCCACCTACTGCGCTAGGAGACGCAGAGTATTCGTGGAAAGGAGTGAAGCAAACATTTATAGCGTAACGCCGCGAGATGACTCTGGAGCTTTTTCGTGAAAGGTTCTGGACAAGTACTTCCCAGACATCGCACGAGCCGAGAAGCGAGCAGAATTTCTTCAATTGCAAAGCAAGGCAACTCCGACAAAGGTCCCTATGCGCCAAGTTCGAAGTCGCTTACGAGGTATTTCACCCATTCCGGATCGAAGCCGACTGCAGATGGTTGAGTGAGATTCCAACGGGTCCGAGATTCGACATTCGTAAGCTCGCGGTGTCAGCCGAGGATCCAAACTCCAAGAGCCGATTGATCGATGTGTCGAGGTAGAAGGAGTAAGAAGCCACAAGAAGAAGACTGCTGTGGGCTGACTTGAGACCCGTGAGAGCGCGTAGGTTTGCACGTAAAGGAAAACAACCGCAGAAGAAGCCTTACGACCGACTTCGGGGAACGACAACAGTGGACAGATGATCGTCCGATGACCCAGGGAGCGAGGAGCGAGGTCGACCGTGTCGAGGTGACTTGCTATCGATGTGGAAAGCCGACATTACGCGTAGTAATCAGACTCGTAAGGAGGAGGTGTGTTTCAACCGCAAGAAGCCAGGCATTTTTGCCAAGCGATTGTCCTACACCTAAAGTCGAACCGACGATGCCATGCAGAAGAGCCAAAGGAAAGCGCCAGGTAGCTAAAGGCGTAGTCTTTGCATGAGTGGCGAGGAAGCGTAACGAGCCGATGATCTTATCCAAGGTGAATGTGAGATCGAGGGTAACCAGATTCGTTTTCTTTGATCTCGTGCAACCCATTCCTTTATTTCTTCTCGATCAAGTGAACCATTTGAACTTAATCAGGATCGCTTTACTGCTCAAATTGGTAGTTACAACCCCAAATGCTAAAACCTTAGTCACAAACATCGCATGTCTTAATTGTGTAAAGTGGTTATTCAGAGTAGAAAGTTTGTGGTCAATTTGGTTTGTTTGCCTCTTAAGGGCTTAGATGTCATCTCTGATGGATTGGTCATTACACCACCATGTCCTCTTGACTGCGCCCGTTAAACCGTAATTTTTCCGCACTTGAGTCTCCAATTATCTTTCTCGCCAACGATTGGAGTTTCTTTGAAAGAAGGAACTAGGGAATACATGTATCCTGGCTAGTCTCTAAGTTTTCCAAACAGGTCGACGTGGAAGAATGTTCCAGCAGCGTGTGACTTTGAGGACGCTTCCAAGACGCGCTGCCAGTGGTTACCACCAAGACGGCAGGTCGAAGTTCTCCATCGACCATTCCAGGGACAGACCGATTTCTAAAGCGCCATACGTGATGTCTCCCGCCGAGATGAAAGAACTCAAGTCCCAGATCGAACACTTGAGTCGAAGCACCATACGACCGAGCGTGTCACCGTGGGGAGCTCCAGGTTGTCATTGCCGTTACAGAAGAAGGATGGACGATCAAGACTGTGGCGTGATTACCGCGAGCTCAACAAGGTTACCGCGGAAGAACCGTTATCCGTTACCACGATTGACGACTTGATGGATCAACTTCGTGAGCGCGATCTTTCCAAGATAGACTTGAAGCCCGCTACCATCGATTCGCGTGAAGGAGGAAGATGTTGCCAAACAGCCAGGACCGATACTTCGGCCACTACGCAGTACTTGGTGATGCCGCTTGAGTGATTTAATGCGCCACCGTTTATGGACTACATGAACAGGATTTTCCATTCGCTTTTGGATCACGCCGTAGTGTTCATCGACGACATATTGATTTACTCGAGGACCGAGAAGAGCACGCAGAACACTTATGTCGGTAATCGCAGATATTACGAGATAAGCAACTCTATGCCAACCTCGTCAAGTGTGAATTTTGGCTTGAAGAGGTGAATTTTCTTGGTCACGTGATTTCCAAAGAAGGGATAGTCAGTGGATCCAACTAAGATTGAAGTCGTGCATAGCGTGGAAACACCAAGACTAAGCACGAGATCGAGTTTTGTCGGCTAGCAGGATATTACCGAAGATTCATTCAAGGTTTCTCGAAGATTGTCGCGCTTTACACGATCGACGCAGGAAGGATCAAACCTTTGCCTGGACCGAGGAGCGCGAAGCCGCCAAAGATCAAGGAAGCTTTGACGACAGCCAGGCCGATTTTGCCTCAACCGTAAGAGCTCATTTACGGTGTATCAGGATGCGCCACACCAGTGATTGGGATGCGCATCGATGCAACATCGAAGGTGGTCGCGTATGCTTCAAGACACCTTAAGATTCACGAGAGGAACTACCCTACTCACGCACTCGAGTCGGGCAGTAGAGTTTTTCGCGCTGAAGATATGGAGGCACTACCTTTACGGGAGCACTCTTACCGCTTTCCGATCACAAGAGCTTGAAGCACTGTCGACCAGAAGAGCTCAACATGCGCCAACAGAGATGGACGTAATTTCTCAAGGACTACGACTTTGACGCTGGAATACCATCCCTGAAGGCTAACGAGTAGCGCATGCGCTGAGCAGAAGAGCGCTTTAACCCCTCGATGATGATCAAGCGAGTCTGGAGATGCTCGAGAAGTTCCAGACTTGAAGTCGAGTATCAAGTTTCACCGGGAAGTTGAGATTTGGTATGCTTACCATTTCTAATGTATTGTTGGACGAGATCCGAGACCAAAGAAGTTCATGACGAAGCTCGCAAGAGAAGATCTCATTGATAGCGCAAGCGGAAGGCGACAGACTTTCACGCCTGAGCGGACGACATCTTAAGGTGCAATGGCCGAGTATGTGTACCTAACGTGCATCCGAGCCGAGAAAGTTGATACCGACGGTTTATAAGAGCAACTTTAGTATTCATCCAGGAGTTACGAAGATGTATCAAGACTTGAAGAAGCATTTTTGGTGGTCCGAATGAAGAAGCGGTCGAGCACGTAGCTCGCGGTTTAACGTGTCGTAAAGCCGGGCGTGGAGCACCAACGACCATGGAATGTTACAATCGCTGACGTACTCAGCTTGGAAATGGGATAGTATTTCCATGGATTTCGCTGTAGGTTTGCCAAGACGCAAGAAGAATGATTCGATTTGGGTGATCGCCGACCGATCGACCAAATCCGCCATTTCTTACCAAAGGAGGTCGACATACAACGTGAAAAATGATCGAGATCTACATCGCGAGATAGTACGACTTCATGGAATACCCTCTTCGATCGTGGTCGACCGAGATCCGAAGTTCACATCTCATTTTTGGAGGGAATCGCAAGGAGCGATGGAACCGAAGCTCAAAGCTTAGCTCGGCATATCATCCACGTGCATCGACGGTCGCATCGAGAAAACGATCCAATCGCTTGAAGATTTGTTGTGAGCTTGCACGCTAGATCACCGAGGAAGTTGGGGACGACGCCTTACCATTGGTGGAGTTCACATACAATACAGCTTCATGCGAGTATTGGAATGGCACCTTTGAAGCAATCATGAACGGAAATGTCGACGCCTCTTTGTTGGTACCAGATTTGGCGAGCGAATGAACCGTCAGAGAGACCGTATATGATCCAAACAGATCACCGAGAAGATCCGCTTGATCGCAGATCGGATGCGAACATCTCAAAGTCGATGTAAGAGTTATGCGCTCAACGACGCCGACCACTCGAAGTTCGAGGAAGGAGAACATGTATTTCTTAGAGTCACCCCACTCATCGAGTCGGGTCGAGCGATCAAATCCAAGAAACTCACCCCTAAATTCATTGACCTTACCAGATTCTTCGTCAGATTGGTCCGCTGGCATATCGATTGCCTTGCCACCATTCTTGTTTAACATTCACGACGCCTTCCACGCCTCACAATTGCGGAAGTATGTTTCCGACCCTCTTATGTCATCGAACCGGATGTGATTCAACTCAAGGACGACCTATCTTTCAAGCATTACCAGCAAGGATCGTTGATCTGAAAGCCAAACAGCCATGAACAAAGAGATTCAACTCCACAAAGTCAAAGGGATCGTAAGACTGAGATGCGACTTGGGAGCCGGAGGAGAAGATGAAGACTCAAGCACTCTGAACTTTTCCGAGGTAAGAATCTTATTTTCAATTTCGAGGACGTAAATTTTTAGAGGGAGAGATTGTAACACCTGAGACGAGATCGACCGTGACAGGATCGCCGATCGAGACTCGACCAAGACCTCGTGTCGAGATCCCGCGCCAAGATCGCGCCGGCGGTCATTTCGGCCGAGCCGAGGAGCATCGCGTGCACTAGTCAACGAGCCGGTGAGGAGATCGCGCGGTCGAGCCGATGAAGTCGCTGCATCGAGCCGGGAGGCCGCGTGCACGAACTCGTGTTAGAACCTCAGGCGCTTGCACGAGCACCCTAGTCGACATCGTGGTCGAGATGATACCTCGGATTCTTACGAACGTTATTCAAGCTATTATTATATTGTTTGTAATAATTATATTGTCGGCTTGCCGCTCGCCGCGTGTCTAGATCTTCCACCCATAGAGTAAGGGTAATCATGAGAGGAACGATTAGATGGGTAGATTGATCGATGGGATTGGCATCTTATAGCCGGAGTTACGATTATGCCCTTCTCTCACCACCGTGATACCACGATCGGTTTTTCCTCAAACACTCATTCTTTCTTTTCTTCTTTCTTTCTTCCTTCCTTTGCTCTCGAAGTTTCGCTGTTTTTCTCCAAAACTTCCATCGAAGAAACCTTGAGTTCCATCGAGCTCGTGATAAGCTTTCTTCATCAACCTTGTTCCTCATTATCTTCTCGACATATCTCGCCATCGCCGACCATCACCATTGAGGTATGAAGAACAGATTTTTCTTTTCCTCCAGGCTACCGCTTAGCGCTATTTCTTCTTTCCATTTTTAGCCGGCTTTATGCTTCCAAATCATGTCAAACCCGATGGGTTTTCTTCTTCACGATATTACCTATCTTTCTAACCGACATTCGAGCTTGTAAAACAAATTTTTTCTCCTGATCTCTCGCAATCGCAAAGCGCTCCGTAAACCCTTCATTTTTGGTTTGTTTCGATTTCTTGTTTTTCGCTTGTCGCTTCGTCGTTGTTGTCGCCGATCTATCTCGTTGTGGCATCGATAGCCTTTTTCATGAACTTTGATCAAAAACCCTAACTTTGTGTTAGAGGAAAAATATATTTCACTTCTTGAGTTTTTATATTTTCTGGTTGTGGTTAAGTTTGGGAAGAGAGCTAAGTGTATTAGAAACCCATAGATCGAATCGAAGTTGTGTTTGTTTTAGGAAGTCCGATTCCCGAGATCGTAGGATTTCAATCGAGGTGTACGGAAAGCGAATCCAAGGACGTGGAAGCAAATGGAATCCAGATCGAGAACTGTGACGCGGTCGAGGTCGACCGAGAAGCGTGACGCGTCGAGGTCGATTGAGGACATTACGCGGTCAAGTCGCTGTCGAGCTCGCTGAAGACACCGTGTCAAGGTCGCTGTCGAGCAAAGATTAACTTCGAGTTCTGGTAGCGGCAACTTTTAGACATTATTAAGACTTTATTTTATATGTTCTTGTGAATGGATTTCTTGATCTGTGTGGATCATGTAATGTTGTGATATGATTGGATTTTTCATGTATTTAATATGTGATTGAATATATGTTGTGAATGGTGTACTGCATGTTGAATCAAGGCTTTCTTCATGTCGAGCTTGCTCTTTTATTTGACATGCGGTTGAATATCTTGTGTTTAACTCTTTGAATATCGATGCTTAATTGTTCATCGAGTGAGCGAAGCCAGGTGAGTCGTATGACGCTTTTGAGCCGTGACCCGGATAACTAAGGGTGCTAGGTCCCCTTTGTTTACTTCGGAGATTGACCAGACGCCGCCACGCTTACGGGACCCGAAGTTGACCCGCCCTAGGGAGAGCGAGGATCCCAAGGCTTCTACTGACTTTCCGACATACCGCACGGGCGCGTGCATTCCTGGAAAAATTCGTCGAGTCGAGAGAAAATGGATTTGCGAAGTTGTGTCGAAAGTTAGAGTGAGACGGTCGAAGTCACGCCGGTGAATGTTATACTTTGTCGCTTGCTTATATCCTTTATGTCGCGGCTTATCTTGAATTGTTGAGAAGTTGACCCTTTCCCGTGGTGCCTTCAATCCATGACTCGCTACCCAGGCGATGTCGAGGGCGCAGGAACTCGACAAAGCAGATGATGCCGAGGAGGAGCTCGACGAGGACCCGAGGACAACCTCTATCCGCCGTGGATTGATTATGCTGCTGGATGTTGTTTTTTTTATGGTCAGTACCTTGTTTTTCTTTTGGAGTAGTATGTTGCACTGGCTTGGGCAAGTGTTGTTTTGTTGTTACAGGTAGACCGTGGTCTTACTTTTTGAGCAAACTGCGTGGGAGTTCGGCCAAGTACTCCCCTGTGGTATGATTGCTCTTTCAAGTCGCCATACCTAGGTGTATTTTCTTTTATACATTGCTACTCAGATTTTGTATACATTATTATTTCGAGTGATATATATATGTATGTTATGCATGTATGTTTTATTAGAATTTAAGTCTTGTGTCTTAGTTGCACCATGTTTCAAAAGCTATAATTACTCGATGTGCACGAAGTTGGTTTTATAAAAATATATCGTATTTTTAAAAGGCACAAGAGTTTCGCTTTAAAACACATCTCATACAGGTTTATGTTGAGCTCTGTGTTGAGTTTAACTCGAGCTCTGTGATATTGAGCTCAGAAGCGTCCTCAAACCGGGTCGTTACATTTATGGTACCCCCAAAGGTGCCGAATGCACTTTGATTGGGTACTCGGATTCTGATTTTGCATGTTGTAAATTGACCTAAAAGCACTAGTGGGACATGTCACTTACTTAATGCCTTGGTTTCATGGCATAGTAAGAAACAAGCCGCTGTGGCTTTGTCCACCGCCGGCGGAATATGTTATGGCAGTAGTTCATTACAAGACAAATTATTTGGATGAAACAACAAATGAATGATTATGGGATTAATTCAAAACTGCTCCAATTAAGTGCGATAATACTAGTGCCATAAACCTCACGAAAAACCCTGCTTATCACTCCTGACCAAACACATAGAAATTAGGCACCATTTTATTAGAGATCATGTTCAAAAAGGAGATTGTGTGATTGAGTTTGTGGAAACATCTAGACAACTTGCGCAGATATTTTTACTAAACTCTTGCCTAAAGAAAACTTCTTTTATAAGAACCGAAATGGGAATTTTAGACCAATCATGCATTGAGTGATCATCATGATTGCATTTTCTTTTTGAATAAATTCTAACTTGGGCGCTGAGTGTGCTAACGAGTTTATGTGTAACACCCGAGGACGAGATCGACATCGTATTAGGACGACGACGAGACCCTCGACCAAGACCTTGTGTCAAGATCCCGTGCCAAGACCGCTTTGCCGAGGTCGCCGTCGAGATGAGGAGATCAAGGCGGCACTAGTCAGCCGAATCGAGGAGATCGCGCGGTCGAAGTTGATGAAGTCGCGCATCGAAATGATGAGGACGCATGTCGAGCCGAGGAGACCGCGCTCACGAACTCAGATAGAGCCTTGCGCTTGCACGAGCACCCTTGTCGACATCGTGTCGCAGATGACACCTCGTGATTCTTTCGAACGCTATTCACCGCTATTATTATATTGTTTGTAATTATTATATTGTCGGCGGACCGCTCGCCGCTGCTGTCTAGACCGTTGACCGACAGAGTAGAGAGTAATTATGAGAGGAACGATTAAACGGGTAGATGATTGATGGGATTGGCATCTTATAGCTGGAGTTACGATTATACCCCTTTCTCACCAGCTGTATACCACGACCGATTCCCTCAAACACTCATTTCTTTTTTCTTCTTTCTTTCTTCTTCCTTCCTTCGCCTCGAAGTTTCGCTGTTTTTCCAAGAACTTCCATCGACTAAACCGTGAGTTCCATCGAGATTCTCGCACAAATTTTCTTCATCAATCTTGTTCATCATCATCTTCTCGACCCATATCTCGCTCGCCGACCATCACCATCGAGGTATGAAGAATGCATTTTTCTTTTTCTCTCGTGCATCGCTTAGCGCTATTTCTTCTTCCATTTTTAGCCGCTTTATGCTTCCAAATCATGTCAAATTGATGGGTTTTCTTCTTCACAATATTACCTATCTTTCTAACCGATTAATTGGGCTTGTAAAACAAATTTTCTTCCTCTCGCTTTTTCTCGCACCTGCAAAGCGCTCCAAAAACCCCATTTTCGCTTGTTTCGATTTCTTGTTTTTCGCTTGTTGCTTCGGGTTATTGTTGTTATCGATCTATCCGCTGAAGCATCGATAACTTTTTCATGAACTTTGATCGAAATCCCTAACTTTGTGTTAGAGGAAAAATATATTCATTTCTTGAAGTTTTATATTTTCTGGGTTGTGGTTAAGTTTGGGATGAGAGCTAGATGTATTAGAAACCATAGATCGATCTAAGTTGTGTTTGTTTTAGGAAGTCTGATTCCCGAGATCGATTGATTTCCGAATCAAGGTGGACGGGAGAGGGAATCCGAGGACGGGGAAGCAATGGAATCCAGATCGAGAACTGTGACGCGGTCGAGGTCGATCGAGAAGGATACGCGGTCGAGGTCGATTGAGGACTCAGACGTGTCGAATTCGTTGTCGAGCTCATTTGAAGACAAACCGTGTCGAGGTCGCTGTCGAGCAAAGATTTACTTGGAGTTCGGTAGCGGCGCTTCACATTAATACTTTCATAGTATGCTAGCGTAAGTGGCAACTCTTAGACATTATTAAGACTTTATTTTTATTGTTATATTTATGTACGGACTCCTTGATTGGTGTCGAGATTGGAATGTTGTGATATGATTGGGTTTTTGCATGTATTTGATATGTGATTGAATATATGTTGTGAATGGTGTATTGTCAGTCGGCGCGCTTCTTCATGCAGAATCGTTTTATTGCTTAAATGTCGAATTGCGCTTCTTCATGTTAAGCATGCTCTCTTTATTTGATATGTGATCAAGTAAGTTGTGTTACTCTTTGACATGCGCGAGCTAATCATCGAGTGAGAGAGCTAGTGAGTCGTGACGACGCTTTGAGTCTGACCCGTATAATCGAGGGTGCTAGGTCCCCTTTTTGTTTATGGTGGATTGGCTAGGCGCCAGCATTATCACTTGGGGATGGACCCGCCGATTAATGTATGGAATTCGGCTGGGGATGGACTCGCTGCTTACCTATTACGCCGCTTTGGGGATGGACTCACGACGATATTCCTAATAAGAGTCGAGTCGAGCCCAGAGCGAGATGGTCGAGTCACGTGTGGTGATTGAGATATATTATTGTGTTGCTTATTTCTTTATGTCGAGCTTATCTTGTATTGTTGAGAAGTTGACCTTTCCCCGTGGTGCCTTCAATCCATGACTACTACCCAGGCGATGTCGAGGGCGCAGGGAACTCGACAAAGAGATGATGCCGAGGAGGAGCTCGACGAGGACCCGAGTGACGCACTGCATTTGCCGTGGATCGATTGTTTGTTCGACGATTTCTTTGATGTCCTGTACCTTGTTTTCTTTTTGGAGTAGTATGTCGTGACCGCTTTGGGCAAAGGTTGTTTTGTTGCTACAGGTAGATCGGGTGGTCTTACTTTGGAGCAAAGGTGGGAGTTCACTGGAGTACTCCTGTGGTATGATCGCTTCTTTCAAGTCGCTATACCTAGGTGTATTTTCTTTATACATTGCTTGTCTGTATTTTGTATACATTATTATTTAGAGTGATATATATATATGTATGTTATGCATGTATGTTTTATTAGAATTTAAGTCTTGTGTCTTAGTTGCACCATGTATCAAAAGTCAGAATTACTCCTCGATGTGCACGAGTTGGTTTTATAAAAAAAATATATCGATTTTTAAAAGGCACAAGAGTTTTGTTTTAAAACACATCTCATATAGGTTTATGTTGAGCTTGGTGTGTTGAGCTCAGAACTCGAGCCTCAGATATTGAGCTCAGAGCGGTCCTAAAACGGTCGTTACATTGTTGGTATCGAGCAGCTTCGGCTCGACCGAGCCAGGCATAGGAGATTTGACCGTCACCGTGGTCGTTATGTGTGTGGGTACCTAGTTGTATTATGATGATTGCCGCTTGATTTAGTGAAGCACTTATTGCTTGAGAAATTGTTTCAACTGCTTGATTGAAGCAAAGGTGTTTTAACACATCCTTGTTGTGAGATTCTCGGACAGGTTTTGTACTTTGTGGAATCTAATGCCACCTCAGAGGAATACGACATCCGCAAATCGAGAACGCCGACATGGAACGAGCAATTCAAGCTATGACCGAGATGGCGGCAGCCATGGCTCAACAATCACCGCCGAACTCAACAGTTAACGCGATGGCTCAACAGACGGCAGCCGTTAACTCGCCAGAACTTGCAGCAACAAAGAATGAGCGTAATCTAAATGTCAAACGAGAGGATTGGCCGACTTCAGAAGCATAATCCACCAAGTTCTACTATGAGCCAAATCCGGATAAAGCCGATCTTTGGATGCAAGAGATCGAGAAGATCTTCGAGGCACTTCATCGCCTCTGACAACGTGAAGGTCGACTATGCCACCTACTTCATCGCTAGGAGACGCAGAGTATTCGTGGAGAGGAGTGAAGCAAACGCTTATAGCGTAACATCGCGAGATGACCTGGGGACCTTTTTCGTGAAAGGTTCTTGGACAAGTACTTCCCAGACATCGCACGAGCCGAGAAGGAGCAGGAATTTCTTCAATTGCGCAGAAGGAAACTCGACAGTTGTCCGAGTATGCGCCAAGTTCGAAGTCGCTGGCGAGGTATTTCACCATTTCGTGATCGAGTCGACTGCAGATGGTCGAGTGAGAGATTCCAACGGGATCGAGATTCGACATTCGTAAGTCGCGGTGTCGCTGAGGATCCGAAACCTCCAAGAGCCGATTGATCGATGCGCCGAGGTAGAAGGAGTGAGGAGCCACAAGAAGAAGATCATGTAGGCGACCGTGAGATCCCGTGCAGTGCGCGCGTAGATTTGCACGTAGCGGAAACAACCGCAGAAGGTCCGTGACGACCGACCTCAGGAACGGATAACAGGGAAAATATCGTCCGATGACCCAGGTACCGAGAAGCGGAGGACAGACTGTCGAGGTGACTTGTTTCCGCTAGGAAAGACGGGACATTACGCCAATAATCAGACTCAAAGGGTGGAGGTGTGTTTCAACCGTAGAAGAAGCCGTGACATTTTGTCAAGATTGTCCTACACCTAAAATCGAACCGACGATGCTTGGCAAAGGCCAAAGGGAAGCGCCAAGTGGCTAAAGGCAGTAGTTTTCGCATGAGTGGCGAGGAAGTTTAATCGAGCCGATGATCTTATCCAAGGTGAATGTGAGATCGAGGGTAAATCCTTATCCGTTTTTTGATTCGTGCAACCCATTCCTTTATTTCTTCCGATCAGGTGAACCATTTGAACTCGACTGCGGATCGCTTACCGCTTAAATTAGTAGTTACAACCCCAAATGCTAAAACCTTAGTCACAAACACCGCATGTCTTAATTGTGTAGTGATTATTCGTGAGTAGAAAGTTTGTGGTCAATTTGGCTTGTTTGCCTCTTAAGGGCTTAGATGTCATTCTCGGGATGGATCGTTGTCACACCACCATGTCCTTTTGGACTGCGTGCCCGTGAAACTCGTAATTTTTCCAGACCTTGAGTCTCCAATTATCTTTCTCGCCGAATGTATTGGAGTTTCTTTGAAAGAAGGAACTAGGGAATACATGTATCCGCTAGTTCTAAGTTTTCCAAACAGACGACGTGAAGAATGTTCCAGCAGTGTGACTTTGAGGACGCTTTTCAAGACGCGCTGTGGTTACCACCAAGACGCAGAGGTCGAAGTTCTCCATCGACCGATTCCAGGGACAGACCGATTTCCAAAGCGCCATACAGATGTCTCCCGCCGAGATGAAAGAGTCAAGTCCCGTGATCGAACACTTGGAGTCAAGCAATTCATACGACCGAGCCGTGTCACCGTGGGGAGCTCCAAAGGTTGTTGGTTAAGAAGAAGGATGGACGATCAAGGTCAGGCGTGGATTATCGCGTAGCTCAACAAGGTTACCGTGAAGAACCGCTATCCGTTACCACGCATCGACGACTGATGGATCAACTTCGTGGAGCGCGATCTTTTCCAAGATAGAATTGAAGCCCGCTACCATCGATTCGCGTGAAGGAGGAAGATGTCGCCAAAACAAATTTTCAGGACTAGATACGGTCACTACGAGTACTTGGTGATGCCGCTTGAGTGACGACGCGCCAAATTGTGGTTTATGGACTACATGAACAGGATTTTCCATTCGCTTTTGGATCGGGCCGTTGTAGTGTTCATCGACGACATATCGATCTACTCGAGGAACCGAGAAGAGCACGCAGAACACTTATGTCGAGTACTACGATATTACGAGATAAGCAACTCTATGCCAACCTCGTCAAGTGTGAATTTTGGCTTCAAGAGGTGAATTTTCTTGGTCACGTGATTTCCAAAGAAGGATAGCCGTGATCCAACTAAGATCGAGGCTGTTAGCGTGAACAATGGAACACCAAGACGGTTCGAGATCGGGAGTTTTGTCGCTTAGCAGATATTACCGAAGATTCATTGAAGGTTTCTCGAAGATTGTCGCGCTTCTTACACGATCGACGAGGAAGGATCAACCTTTGCCTGGACCGAGGAGCGCGGCCGCCAACGATCAAGGAGCTTTTGACGACAAATACCGCGGCTGATTTTGCCTCAACCCAAGAGCCTTTCGAGGTGTATTGTGATGCGCGTCACACCAGGGATTGGGATGCGATCGATGCAACATCGAAGGTGGTCGCAGATGCTTCAAGACAAATTTTAAGATTCACGAGAGAACTACCCTACTCACGACTTAGAGCCGGCGCAGAGTTTTTGCGCCAAGATATGGAGGCACTACCTTTACGGGAGCACTCTTACCGCTTTCGCCGATCACAAGAGCTTGAAGTACCTATTCGACCGTAAAGAGCTCAACATGCGCCAACGTAGATGGACAGAATTTCTCAAGGACTACGACTTTACGCTGGAATACCATCCCTGAAGGCTAACGAGTAGCGTATGCATTGAGCAGAAGAGCGCTTTAACCCTGTGAATGATGATCAAGGAGTTGGAGATGCTCGAGAAGTTCCGAGATTTTGAAGTCGAGTGTCGGTTTCACCGGGAAGCCGAGATTTGGTATGCTTACCATCTCTAACAGATTGTCGGACGAGATCCGAGACCAGCAAGTTCATGACGAAGCTTCGCAAGAGAAGATTCAGCTGATAGCACAAGTGGAAGGCGATAGAATTTCACGCCTGAGCGACGAAATCTTGGCGTGCAATGGCCGAGTGTGCGCACTCTAACGATCCGAGCCGAGGAAGTTGATTCTCGATTTAAGCGCATAAGAGCAACTTTAGTATTCATCCCGAGTTACGAAGATGTATCAAGACTTGAAGAAGCATTTTTGGTGGTCCTGAATGAAGCAAGTGGCCGAGCACGAGCTCGTGTTTAACGTGTCGTAAAGCCGAGTGGAGCACCAACGACCGCGGAATGCTACAATCGCTGACGCACTAGCTTGGAAATGGGATAGTATTTCCATGGACTTCGCTGTAGGTTTGCCCAAACGCAGAAGAAGAATGATTCGATTTGGGTGATCGCCGACCGATCGACCAAATCGCCATTTCTTACCAAAGGAGGTCGACATACAACGTGGAAAAGCCGACCGAGATCTACATTGCGAGATAGTACGACTTCATGGAATACCTCTTCGATCGTGGTTCGGACCGAGATCCGAAATTCACGCCTCATTTTTGGAGGGAATTGCAAGGAGCGATGGGAACCGAAGCTCAGGCTTAGCTCGGCATATCATCCTCGCATCGACGGTCGATCGAGAGAACGATCCAATCGCTTGAAGATTTGTTGCGAGCTTGTACGTTAGATCACCGAGGAAGTCGGGACGACGCCTTACCATTGGTGGAGTTCACCTACAATAACAGCTTCCATGCGAGTATTGGAATGGCACCTTTGAAGCGCCAGATGGATCGGAAATGTCGACGCCTCTTTGTTGGTACCAGGACGGCGAGCGAATCGTCAGAGGACCAGATATGATCTGGCAGACTACCGAGAAGATCCGCTTGATCGTGAGATCGGATGCGAACATCTCAAAGTCGATGGTAAGAGTTATGCGCACCAACGACGCCGACCACTCGAAGTTCGAGGAAGGAGAACATGTATTTCTTAGAGTCACCCCCACTACCGAGTTGGTCGAGCGATCAAATCCAAGAAACTCACCCCTAAATTCATTGGACCTTACCAGATTCTTCGTCAGATTGGTCCAAAGCGCATATCGATTGCCTTGCCACCATTCTTGTCGAACATTCACGACGCCTTCCACGCCTCACAATCAAGGAAGTATGTTTCCGACCCTCTCATGTCATCGAACCGATGTGATTCAACCGAAGGACGACCTATCTTTCAAGCATTACCAGCAAGGATCGTTGATCTAAAGCCAAACAGCTATGAACAAAGAGATTCAACTCACAAAGTTGTGTGGGATCGTAAGACTCGAGATGCGACTGGGAGCCGAGGAGAAGATGAAGACTCAAGACTCGAACTTTTCCGAGGTAAGAATCTTATTTGCAATTTCGAGGACTAAATTTTTTTAGAGGGAGAGATTGTAACACCTCGAGGACGAGATCGACCAGACAGGACGCCGGATCGAGACCTCGACCAAGACCTTGTGTCGAGATCCCGTACAAGATCGCTGCGTCGAGGTCATTTGTCGAGCCGAGGAGATCGCGTGCACTAGTTGCCGAGCCGAGGAGATCGCGCGGTCGAGCCGATGAAGTCGCTGCATCGAGCCGGGAGGCCGCGTGCACAAACTCGTGTTAGAGCCTTGTGCGCTTGCACGAGCACCCTAGTCGACATCGTGTCGAGATGATAACTCGTATTCTTACGAACGTTATTCAGCGTTATTATTATATTGGTTGTAATAATTATATTGTCGGCTTGCCGTTCTCTTCGCTGTGTCTAGATCTCTGACCTATAGAGTAGAGGGTAATCATGAGAGAGTAGCATTAGACGGGTAGATTGACTGATGGGATTGGCATCTCATAGCAGTAGTTACAATTATGCCCCTTCTCTCACCAGCTGTATACCACGATCGGTTTTCCCTCAAACACTCACTTTCTCTTTTCTTCTTTCTTCTTCCTTCCTTCGCCCGAAGTTTCGCTGTTTTTCTCCAAAACTTCCATCAAGAAACCTTGAGTTCCATCGAAGCTTCGCATAAGCTTTCTTCATCAACCTTGTTCCTCATTATCTTCTCGACATATCTCACCGCCGACCATCACCATTGAGGTATGAAGAACAGATTTTTCTTTTCCTCTCAGGCTACATCGCTTAGCGCTATTTCTTCTTTCCATTTTTAGCCGCTTTATGCTTCCAAATCATGTCAAACTGATGGGTTTTCTTCTTCACGATATTACCTATCTTTCTAACCGATTATTCGAGCTTGTAAACAAATTTTTTCTCTCGATCTCAACTGCAGCGCTCCGTAAAACCCTTCATTTTTGGTTTGTTTCGATTTCTTGTTTTTCGCTTGTTGCTTCCTTGTTGTTGTCGCCGATCTATCTCGCTGTGGCATCGATAGCCTTTTTCATGAACTTTTGATCAAAACCCTAACTTGGTGTTAGAGGAAAAATATATTTCAGTTCTTGAGTTTTTATATTTTCCGGGTTGTGGTTAAGTTTGGGAAGAGAGCTAAGTGTATTAGAACCCATAGATCGAATCGAGTTGTGTTTGTTTTAGGAAGTCCGATTCCCGAGATCGCGGTGATTTCAATCGAGGTGTACGGAAAGCGAATCCAAGGACGTGGAAGCAATGAATCCAGATCGAGAATCGTGACGCGGTCGAGGTCGATCGAGAAGCGACGCGTGTCGAGGTCGATTGAGACATTACGCGGTCGGGTCGTTGTCGAAGCTCGTTGAAGACAAGATGTACAAGTCAAGGTCGTTGTCGAAAGCAAAAGATTAACTTGGAGTTCGTAGTGGCAACTTTTAGACATTATTAAGACTTTATTTTATATGTTCTTGTGAATGGATTTCTTGATCTGCGGTCGAGCATGAAATGTTGTGATATGATTGGATTTTTCATGTATTTAATATGTGATTGAATATATGTCAGAATGGTGTATCGCATGTTGAATTGCGCTTTCTTCATGTCGAGCTTGCTTTTTATTTGACATGCGGTTGAATATCTTGTGTTTAACTCTTTGAATATCGTGATGCTAATTGTTCATCGAGTGAGCGAGCCAGGTGAGTCGTATGACGCTTTTGAGCCGTGACCCTGATAACTAAGGGTGCTAGGTCCCCTTTGTTTACTGAGATCGACTAGACGCCGCCACGCTTACGGGACCTCGAGTTGACCGGCCCTAGGGAGAGCGAGGATCCCAAGGCTTTACCGACTTTCCGACATACCAGACGGCGGTGCATTCGGAAAAATTGTCGAGTCGAGAGAAAATGGATTTGCGAGTTGTGTCGAGTTGTAGTGAGATGGTCGAGTCACGCCGGTGAATGTTATACTTTCACGCTTGCTTATATCCTTTATGTCGTGGCTTATCTTGAATTGTTGAGAAGTCGACCTTTCCCGTGGTGCCTTCAATCCATGACGGCTACCCAGGCGATGTCGAGGGCGCAGGAACTCGACAAACAGATGATGCCGAGGAGGAGCTCGACGAGGACCCGAGTGACGCACTCTATCCGCCGTGATTGATTATGCCGCTGGATGTTGTTTTTTTTTATGGTCAGACCTTGTTTTTCTTTGGAGTAGTATGTTGTGACCAGCTGGGCAAGTTGTTTTGTTGTTACAGGTAGATCGGGTGGTCTTACTTTTGGAGCAAATGCTGGGAGTTCACTAAGTACCCCTGTGGTATGATCGCTTTTCAAGTCGCCATACCTTAGGTGTATTTTCTTTATACATTGCTACTCAGATTTTGTATACATTATTATTTCGAGTGATATATATATGTATGTTATGCATGTATGTTTTATTAGAATTTAAGTCTTGTGTCTTAGTTGCACCATGTTTCAAAAGTCAGAATTACTCGATGTGCACGAGTTGGTTTTATAAAAATATATCGTATTTTTAAAAGGCACAAGAGTTTCGCTTTTAAAACACATCTCATACAAAGTTTATGTTGAGCTCGGTGTGTTGAGTTTCAGAACTCGAGCTCGGTATATCGAGCTCTGAAGCGTCTCCGAACGGTCGTTACATTTATGGTACCCCAAAGGTGCCGAATGCACTTTGATCGGGTACTTGATTCTGATTTTATGGTTGTAAATTGGACCGAAAAAGCACTAGTGGGACATGTCACTTACTTCGAATGCCTCGTTTCATGGCATAGTAAGAAACAAGCCAAGGTGGCTTTGTCCATCGCCAAGCTTAATATGTTATGCGGTAGTTGTTGCGCACAAATTATTTGGATGAAACAACAGTTGAATGATTATGGGATTAATCTGAAAACTGTTCCAATTAAGTGCGACAATACTAGTGCCATAAACCTCACGAAAAACCCGGTTTATCACTCCCGGACCAAACACATAGAAATTAGGCACCATTTTATTAGAGATCATGTTCAAAAAGGAGATTGTGTGATTGAGTTTGTGGAAACATCTAGACAACTTGCAGATATTTTTACTAAACCTTTGCCTAAAGAAAACTTCTTTTTTATAAGAACCGAGTTGGGAATTTTAGACCAATCATGCATTGAGTGACTGCCTGTGATTGCATTTTCTTTTTGAATAAATTCTAACTTGGGCGTTTGAGTGTGCTAACGAGTTTATGTGTAACACCTGAGGACGAGATCGACATCGTATTAGGACGACGTATCGAGACCTCGACCAAGACCTTGTGTCAAGATCCCGTGCCAAGACCGTTTGCCGAGGTCAGTTGCCGAGATGAGGAGATCAAGCGGCACTAGCCGCCGAATCGAGGAGATCGCGTGTCGAAGTTGATGAAGTCGCGTACCGAAATGATGAGGACGCATGTCGAGCCGAGGAGACCGCGCTCACGAACTCAGATAGAGCCTTGTGCGCTTGCACGAGCACTTTGTCGACATCGTGTCGAGATGACACCTCGTATTCTTTCGAACGTTATTCAGCCGCTATTATTATATTGTTTGTAATTATTATATTGCTCGGCTTGACCGCTCGCCGCGGTGTCTAGACCGCTGACCGACGAGTAGAGAGTAATTATGAGAGGAACGATTAAACGGGTAGATGATTGATGGGATTGGCATCTTATAGCTGGAGTTACGATTATACCCCTTTCTCACCAGCTGTATACCACGACCGATTCCCTCAAACACTCATTTCTTTTTCTTCTTTCTTTCTTCTTCCTTCCTTCGCCTGAAGTTTCGCTTGTTTTTCTCCAAGAACTTCCATCGACGAAACCGTGAGTTCCATCGAGATTCTCGCATAAATTTTCTTCATCAATCTTGTTCATCATCATCTTCGACCCATATCTCGCCGCCGACCATCACCATCGAGGTATGAAGAATGTATTTTTCTTTTTCTCTCGTACATCGCTTAGCGCTATTTCTTCTTCCATTTTTAGCCGCTTTATGCTTCCAAATCATGTCAAATTGATGGGTTTTCTTCTTCACAATATTACCTATCTTTCTAACCGATTAATTGGGCTTGTAAAACAAATTTTCTTCCTCTCGCTTTTTCTCGCACCCAGCGCTCCGTAAACCCCCATTTTCGGTTTGTTTCGATTTCTTGTTTTTCGTTTGTTGCTTCTGGTTGTTGTTGTTATCGATCTATCTGTTGAAGCATCAGATAACTTTTTCATGAACTTTTGATCGAAATCCCTAACTTTGTGTTAGAGGAAAAATATATTCAGTTCTTGAGTTTTATATTTTCTGGGTTGTGGTTAAGTTTGGGATGAGAGCTAGATGTATTAGAAACCATAGATCGATCTAAGTTGTGTTTGTTTTAGGAAGTCTGATTCCCGAGATCGATTGATTTCCGAATCAAGGTGTACGGGAGAGCGAATCCGAGGACGTGGAAGCAGCGGAATCCAGATCGAGAACTGTACGTGTCGAGGTCGACTGAGAAGGATACGTGTCGAGGTCGATTGAGGACGGTACGTGTCGAATTCGTTGTCGAGCTCATTTGAAGACAGCTGTGTCGAGGTCGTTGTCGAGCAAAGATTTACTTGAGTTCTGGGGCTCCACATTAATACTTTCATAGTATGCTAGCGTAAGGGCAACTCTTAGACATTATTAAGACTTTATTTTTATTGTTATATTTATGTATGGACTCCTTGATTGGTGTCGAGATTGGAATGTTGTGATATGATTGGGTTTTTGCATGTATTTGATATGTGATTGAATATATGTTGTGAATGGTGTATTGTCAGTCCGCTTCTTCATGCAGAATGTTTTATTGCTTAAATGTCGAATCATGCTTTCTTCATGTTAAGCATGCTCTCTTTATTTGATATGTGATCAAGTAAGTTGTGTTACTCTTTGACATGCGCGAGCTAATCATCGAGTGAGAGAGCTAGGAGTCGTGACGACGCTTTTGAGCCGGACCCGCATAATCGAGGGTGCTAGGTCCCCTTTGTTTATGGTGGATTACGCGTTGTAGCATTATCGGCTTGGGGATGGACTCGATTAATGTATGGAATTCGTTTGGGGATGGACCTGCCGTTTACCTATTACGCCGGGTTGGGGATGGACCTCACGACGATATTCCTAATAAGAGTCGAGTCGAGTCCAGAGTGAGATGGTCGAGTCACGTGTGGTGATTGAGATATATTATTGTGTTGCTTATTTCTTTATGTCGAGCTTATCTTGTATTGTTGAGAAGTCGACCCTTTCCCGTGGTGCCTTCAATCCATGACGGTTACCCAGCGATGTCGAGGGCGCAGGAACTCGACACAAGAGATGATGCCGAGGAGGAGCTCGACGAGGACCCGAGTGACGCACTGCATTTGTCGTGATTGATTGTTTGTTCGACGATTTCTTTTGATGTCTGTACTTTGTTTTCTTTGGAGTAGTATGTCGTGACCAGCTTGGGCAAGTGTTGTTTTGTTGCTACAGGTAGACTGGTGGTCTTACTTTTGGAGCAAACAAGCGTGGGAGTTCCGAGTACTCCCCAGTGGTATGATCGCTCTTTCAAGTCATACCTTAGGTGTATTTTCTTTATACATTGCTACTCAGATTTTGTGTACATAATTATTTAGAGTGATATATATATATGTATGTTATGCATGTATGTTTTATTAGAATTTAAGTCTTGTGTCTTAGTTGCACCATGTTTCGAAAAGTCAGAATTACTCGATGTGCACGAGTTGGTTTTATAAAAAAATATATCGTATTTTTAAAAGGCACAAGAGTTTTGTTTTTAAAACACATCTCATATAGGTTTATGTTGAGCTTGGTGTGTTGAGTTTCAGAACTCGAGCTCGGTATATTGAGCTTCAGAGCGGTCCTGAAACGGTCGTTACATTGTTGGTATCGAGCGCTTCGCTCGACCGAGCCGTGCATAGGAGATTTGACCGGTCACCGTGGTCGGGTTATGTGTGTGGGTACCTATTTGTATTATGATGATTGCTGTTTGATTTAGTGAAGCACTTATTGCTTGAGAAATTGTTTGAACTGCTTGATTGAAGCAAAGGTGTTTTAACACATCCTTGTTGTGAGATTCTCGACAGGTTTTGTACTTTGTGGAATCTAATGCCACCTCGTAGGAATACGACATCCGCAACCGAGAACGCCGACATGGAACGAGCAATTCAAGCTATGACCGAGATGGCGGCAGCCATGGCTCAACAATCACCGCCGAACTCAACAGTTAACGCGATGGCTCAACAGACGGCAAGCTAACTCGCCAGTAACTTGCAAAGAACAAAGAACGAGCGTAACGAAATGTCAAGCGAGAGGATCGCCGACTTCAGGAAGCATAATCCACCGGGTTCTACGGTGAGCCAAATCCGGATAAAGCCGATCTTTGGATGCAAGAGATCGAGAAGATCTTTGAGGCACTTCACGTCTCTGACAACGTGAAGGTCGACTATGCCACCTACTTACCGCTAGGAGACGCAGAGTATCGTGGAGAGGAGCAAGCAAACGCTTATAGCGTAACATCGCGAGATGACCGGGAGCTTTTTCGTGAAAGGTTCTTGGACAAGTACTTCCCAGACATCGCACGAGCCGAGAAGGAGCAGGAATTTCTTCAATTGCAAAGAAGGCAACTCGACAAAGGTCCGAGTATGCGCCAAGTTCGAAGTCGCATACGAGGTATTTCAGTCCATTTCGTGATCGAAGTTGACCGTAGATGGTTGAGTGAGAGATTCCAACTGGATCGAGATTCGACATTCGTAAGTCGCGGTGTCGCTGAGGATCCAAACCTCCAAGAGCTGATTGATCGATGTGTCGAGGTAGAAGGAGTGAGGAGCCACAAGAAGAAGATCATTGTAGGCGACCGGTGAGATCCCGCAGTGCGGCGTAGATTTGCACGTAGCGGAAACAACCGCAGAAGAAGCCTTACGACCGACCTCAGGAACGACAACAGGACAATATCGTCCGATGACCCAGGTACCGAGAAGCGGAGGATGACTGTCGAGGTGACTTGTTTCCGCTGGAAAGACGGGACATTACGCCAATAATCAGATTTCAAAGGGTGGAGGTGTGTTTCAACCGTAAGAAGCCGTGACATTTTGTCAAGGATTGTCCTACACCTAAAGTCGAACCGACGATGCTTGCGCAAAGGCCAAAGGAAGCGCCAGTGGCTAAAGGCGTAGTTTTCTCGCATGAGTGGCGAGGAAGTTAACGAGCCGATGATCTTATCCAAGGTGAATGTGAGATCGAGGGTAAATCCTTATCCGTTCTTTTTGATTCGTGCAACCCATTCCTTTATTTCTTCCGATTGTGTGAACCATTTGAACTTGATCGCGGATCGCTTTACCGCTTAAATTAGTAGTTACAACCCCACCGCTAAAACCTTAGTCACAAACACCGCATGTCTTAATTGTGTAGTGATTATTCAGAGTAGAAAGTTTGTGGTCAATTTGGTTTGTTTGCCTCTTAAGGCTTAGATGTCATTCTCGGGATGGATTGGTTGTCACACCACCATGTCCTTTGGACTGCGGCCCAGAAACTGTAATTTTTCCAGACTGGAGTCTCCAATTATCTTTCTCGCCAACGTATTGGAGTTTCTTTGAAAGAAGGAACTAGGGAATACATGTATCCGCTAGTTCTAAGTTTTCCAGCCAGATCGACGTGAAGAATGTTCCAGCTGGTGTGTGACTTTGAGGACGCTTTTTCCCAAGACGCGCTGTGGTTACCACCAAGACGAGAGGTCGAAGTTCTCCATCGACCGATTCCAGGGACAGACCGATTTCCAAAGCGCCATACAGATGTCTCCCGCCGAGATGAAAGAGTCAAGTCCCAGATCGAACACTTGGAGTCGGCAATTCATACGACCGAGCGTGTCACCGTGGGGAGCTCCAGTGTTGTTGGTTAAGAAGAAGGATGGACGATCAAGGCCGTGGCGTGGATTATCGCGAGCTCAACAAGGTTACCGTGGAAGAACCGCTATCCGTTACCACGATTGACGACTGATGGATCAACTTCGTGGAGCGGCGATCTTTCCAAGATAGACTTGAAGCCCGCTACCATCGATTCGCGTGAAGGAGGAAGATGTCGCCAAAACAGCTTTCAGGACTAGATACGGTCACTACGAGTACTTGGTGATGCCGCTTGAGTGACGAATGCGCCAAATGTGTTTATGGACTACATGAATAGGATTTTCCATTCGTTTTTGGATCAGTTCGTTGTAGTGTTCATCGACGACATATTGATCTACTCGAGGAACCGAGAAGAGAACGCAGAACACTTATGTCGAGTACTACAGATATTACGAGATAAGCAACTCTATGCCAACCTCGTCAAGTGTGAATTTTGGTCAAGAGGTGAATTTTCTTGGTCACGTGATTTCCAAAGAAGGGATAGCCGTGGATCCAACTAAGATTGAAGGCTGTTAGCGTGGGAACACCAAGACGGTTACCGAGATCAGAGTTTTGTCGGCTTAGCAGATATTACCGAAGATTCATTCAAGGTTTCTCAAGATTGTCGCGCTTTACACGATCGACGAGGAAGGATCAACCTTTGCCTGGACCGAGGAGTGCGGCCGCCAACGATCAAGGAGCTTTTGACGACAAATACCGTGGCCGATTTTGCCTCAACTCAAGAGCCTTTCGAGGTGTATTGTGATGCGCCACACCAGGGATTGGGATGCGATCGATGCAACATCGAAGGTGGTCGCAGATGCTTCAAGACAATTTAAGATTCACGAGAGAACTACCCTACTCACGACTTAGAGCCGGGCAGCAGAGTTTTTGGCGCTGAAGATATGGAGGCACTACCTTTATGGGAGCACTCTTATCGCTTTCAACCGATCACAAGAGCTTGAAGTACCTGCTCGACCGTAAAGAGCTCAACATGCGCCAACGTAGATGGACGTAATTTCAAGGACTACGACTTTACGCTGGAATACCATCCCTGCAAGGCTAACGTAGTAGCGTATGCATTGAGCAGAAGAGCGCTTAACCCTGGCGATGATGATCAAGGAGTTGGAGATGCTCGAGAAGTTCCGAGATTTTGAAGTCGAGTGTCGGTTTCACCGGAAGCCGAGATTTGGTATGCTTACCATCTCTAACAGATTGTTGGACGAGATCCGAGACCAAAGAAGTTCATGACGAGCTCGCAAGAGAAGATTCAATGATAGCACAAGTGGAAGGCGACAGATTTCACGCCTGAGCGACGACATCTTAAGGTGCAATGGCCGAGCGCGTACCTAACGATCCGAGCCGAGGAAGTTGATTCTCGACGGCGCATAAGAGCAACTTTAGTATTCATCCCTGAGTTACGAAGATGTATCAAGACTTGAAGAAGCATTTTTGGTGGTCCTGAATGAAGAAGCAAGTGGCCGAGCACGTAGCTCGTGTTTAACGTGTCGAGCCGGGCGTGGAGCACCAACGACCGCGGAATGCTACAATCGCTGACGTACCAGTTTGGAAATGGGATAGTATTTCCATGGACTTCGTTGTAGGTTTGCCCAAAACGCAGAAGAAGAATGATTCGATTTGGGTGATCGTCGACCGATTGACCAAATCTGCTCATTTCTTACCAGTGAGGTCGACATACAACGTGGAAAAGCTGACCGAGATCTACATTGCGGAGATAGTACGACTTCATGGAATACCCTCTTCGATCGTGTCGGACCGAGATCCGAAATTCACGTCTCATTTTTGGAGGGAATTGCAAGGAGCGATGGGAACCGAGCTCAGGCTTAGCTCGGCATATCATCCACAGACTGACGGTCAGACTGAGAGAACGATCCAATCGCTTGAAGATTTGTTGCGAGCTTGTACGTTAGATCACCGAGGAAGTTGGGACGACGTCTTACCATTGGTGGAGTTCACCTACAACAACAGCTTCCATGCGAGTATTGGGATGGCACCTTTTGAAGCGCCAGATGGACGGAAATGTCGACGCCTCTTTGTTGGTACCAGGACGGCGAGCGAATCGTCAGAGGACCAGATATGATCCAAACAGATCACCGAGAAGATCCGCTTGATCGAGATCGGATGCGAACATCTCAAAGTCGACGTAAGAGTTATGCAGCCAATGACGCCGACCACTCGAGTTCGAGGAAGGAGAACATGTATTTCTTAGAGTCACCCCACTCACCGGAGTTGGTCGAGCGATCAAATCCAAGAAACTTACCCCTAAATTTATTGGACCTTACCGCATTCTTCGTCAGATTGGTCCAGCTGGCATATCGATTGCCTTACCACCATTCTTGTCGAACATCCATGACGCCTTCCACGCCTCACAATTACGGAAGTATGTTTCCGACCCTCTCATGTCATCGAACCGGATGTGATTCAACTCAAGGACGACCTATCTTTGAAGCATTACCAAGCAAGGATCATTGATCGGAAAGCCAAACAGCTATGAACAAAGAGATTCAACTTGTCAAAGTTGTGTGGGATCGTAAGACGGAGATGCGACGTGGGAGCTGGAGGAGAAGATGAAGACTCAAGACTCGAACTTTTCTGAGGTAAGAATCTTATTTGCAATTTCGAGGACGAATTTTTTTTAGAGGGAGAGATTGTAACACCTGAGGACGAGATCGACATCGTATTAGGACGACGTATCGAGACCTCGACCAAGACCTTGTGTCGAGATCCCATGCCAAGACCGTTTGCCGAGGTCAGTTGCCGAGATGAGCAGACCACGTGCACTAGTCAGCCGAATCGAGGAGATCGCGTGTCGAAGTTGATGAAGTCGCTGCATCGAGCCGATGAGGACGCATGTCGAAGCCGAGGAGACCGCGTTCACGAACTCGTATTAGAGCCTTGCGCTTGCACGAGCACCCTTGTCGACATCGTGTCGAGATGACACCTCGTGATTCTTTCGAACGTTATTCACGCTATTATTATATTGTTTGTAATTATTATATTGTCGGCTTGACCGCTCGTCGCCGTGTCTAGACCGCTGACCGACAGAGTAGAGAGTAATTATGAGAGGAACGATTAAACGGGTAGATGATTGATGGGATTGGCATCTTATAGCCGAGTTACGATTATACCCCCTTTCTCACCAAATTATACCACGACCGATTCCCTCAAACACTCATTTCTTTTTCTTCTTTCTTTCTTCTTCCTTCCTTCTCGCCTCCGAGTTTCGTTGTTTTTCTCCAAGAACTTCCATCGACTAAACCGTGAGTTCCATCGAGATTCTCGCACAAATTTTCTTCATCAATCTTGTTCATCATCATCTTCGACCCATATCTCGCCTCGCTCGACCATCACCATCGAGGTATGAAGAATGATTTTTCTTTTTCTCTGTACTCGCTTAGCGCTATTTCTTCTTCCATTTTTAGCCGCTTTATGCTTCCAAATCATGTCAAATTGATGGGTTTTCTTCTTCACAATATTACCTATCTTTCTAACCGACATTCGGGCTTGTAAAACAAATTTTCTTCCTCTCGCTTTTTCTCGCAATCGGCAGCGCTCGTAAACCCCCATTTTCGGTTTGTTTCGATTTCTTGTTTTTCGCTTGTTGCTTCGGTTGTTGTTGTTATCGATCTATCTGTTGAAGCATCGATAACTTTTTCATGAACTTTGATCGAAATCCCTAACTTTGTGTTAGAGGAAAAATATATTCAGTTCTTGAGTTTTATATTTTCTGGGTTGTGGTTAAGTTTGGGATGAGAGCTAGATGTATTAGAAACCATAGATCGATCTAAGTTGTGTTTGTTTTAGGAAGTCTGATTCCCGAGATCGAGTGATTTCCGAATCAAGGTGTACGGGAGAGCGAATCCGAGGACGTGGAAGCAGCGGAATCCAGATCGAGAATCAGACGTGTCGAGGTCGATCGAGAAGGATACGTGTCGAGGTCGATTGAGGACATACGTCGGTTTAATTCGTTGTCGAGCTCATTTGAAGACAGCTGTGTCGAGGTCGTTGTCGAGCAGCATTTACTTGGAGTTCGGTAAGGGCGCTTCACATTAATACTTTCATAGTATGCTAGCGTAAGGGCAACTCTTAGACATTATTAAGACTTTATTTTTATTGTTATATTTATGTATGGACTCCTTGATTGGTGTCGAGATTGGAATGTTGTGATATGATTGGGTTTTTGCATGTATTTGATATGTGATTGAATATATGTTGTGAATGGTGTATTCTTTGTCGGTGCGTTTCTTCATGCGTAATGTTTTATTGCTTAAATGTTGAATTGCGCTTTCTTCATGTTAAGCATGCTCTCTTTATTTGACATGTGATCAAGTATCTTGTGTTTAACTCTTTGACATATCGTGACGCGGCTAATCATCGAAGTGAGAGAGCTAGGTGAGTCGCACGACGCTTTTGAGCCGGACCCGGATAATCGAGGGTGCTAGGTCCCTTTTTGTTTATGGTGGATTGGCTAGGCGTTGTAGCATTATCAGTTTGGGGATGGACCGCCGATTAATGTATGGAATTCGGTTTGGGGATGGACTCGCTTTACCTATTACGCCGCTGGGGATGGACTCGCCGACGATATTCCTAATAAGAGTCGAGTCGAGTCTAGAGTGAGATGGTCGAGTCACGTGTGGTGATTGAGATATATTATTGTGTTGCTTATTTCTTTATGTCGAGCTTATCTTGTATTGTTGAGAAGTTGACCCTTTCCGTGGTGCCTTCAATCCATGACGGTTACCCAGGCGATGTCGAGGGCGCAGGAACTCGACAAGAGATGATGCCGAGGAGGAGCTCGACGAGGACCCGAGTGACGCACTGCATTTGTCGTGATTGATTGTTTGTGCGACGTATTTCTTTTGATGTCCGTACCTTGTTTTCTTTTGGAGTAGTATGTCGTGACCAGCTGGGCGGTGTTGTTGTTTTGTTGCTGAGGTAGACGTGGTCTTACTTTTGGAGCAACCCTGCGTGGGAGTTCTGCTTGAAGTACCCCGAGGTATGATCGCTCTTTCGAAGTCGTCATACCTTAGGTGTATTTTCTTTATACATTGCTACTCTGTATTTTGTATACATTATTATTTAGAGTGATATATATATATGTATGTTATGCATGTATGTTTTATTAGAATTTAAGTCTTGTGTCTTAGTTGCACCATGTATCGAAAAGCTGTAATTACTCTGATGTGCACGAGTTGGTTTTATAAAAAAAAAAAAATATATCGTATTTTTAAAAGGCACAAGAGTTTTGTTTTTAAAACACATCTCATATAGGTTTATGTTGAGCTTGGTGTGTTGAGCTCGGTAACTCGAGCTCGGTATATTGAGCTCGGTAGCGGTCCGGAAACGGGTCGTTACATTATGCAGGTCTTTTCCCCTTCCATTTTCTTTAAGTACGGAATAATGAGTGGGTGACGCATTTGTCTTATGCAACTAGCTAATCATGTCCAACCAGCTCATCTGTCACACACCAAGCTTGGTATCACGTAACTATCAAAATATGCTTGTTTAATCCTGAATATATGCCTTGCTTTATTTGTCTTTCCCACTTTTTGATGTTGCCAAAAGGGGGAGAGTTACATGAATGCATGATTCAGGGGAGTGATCTTTTAAGTATTGCCTATTGTGAGGGGAGTTTTTCTAAATATTGTGCTTAAACTCGATATCTTTTATTGAAAAACCTTGCTTATATCTCATTGCTATATCATGATTATATTTTTACTAAAAACCCTCCATGAGATGTTTGTCATCATCAAAAAGGGAGTCTGTGGAATACATGCCTTGACAGGATGATTTTGATGATTGACAAAAGGGAGTCTTACAAATAGTCAACCGTGCAAAAAGTGGAAAAGAATACCAAGACGCGTATCAAGAATGATTGTTTCTCAAGTCTTTGGGTTCTGGGTATTTATTTATCTTTATTAAGACAATTTGTAAGTAGTAATAAAAAGCTCTCAATTAAAATTAAATCACACACGCACAAAATATTTTGACATGCATATCTCGTGTCGGATGTCGAGCTGAGGAAGTCGGATGTCGAGCTGAGGAGGAAGTCGCGTGTCGAGCTGATGAGGTCGCGTACCGAGGTCGTGTGTCGAGCTTATGAGGTCGCGTACCGAGGTCGCGTGATGAGCTCTTGTCGCGTGTCGAGCTGATGATCCGTGTCGAGCTGTGTGCCGAGGTCGTGTGCCGAGGTCTTTTGCCGAGCTGTTCAGAGGTCGTATGACGAGCTGTGTCGAGGTCGTCTGTCGAGCTGTGTGGCGAGGTCGTCTGACCGTCTTCAGAGGTCGATGCCGAGCCGCCTCCGTGTTTTCAATTCTTTCATGTTCAACGCAACGGACAAATTCCAACGGACAGATCCTCGCCGCGAATCGCAAATCCTCAACACAAATCTTCTTAAAGTGACGCTCCTCCATTGCCTATATAAACACAAATTTCGTGAGCCTTGTAAAAATACAACAACGCAGTTGCTTAATTTTTGTGCCAAAAACTCACAAATATTTTTCATCACTCACACTTATTTGAGCATAATTTTTCGAGAGCCTTTTTATTCTACATTATTTGAGTTGTATTATTTGAGCTTCAATTTGTTATATCTGCACTATTGAGTGTATCTTTCTCGTCTCATTTTATTTGTGAAAATCATTTATTTTTGGGTAGGAATCCCAAGGTGTTTATAGAGAGGGGATATCTCTTGAACGTATTGCTCGTATAGAGTTGTAAAGGTTTCTAGTGAACTCGATTTAAAAGCTAGTGATTTAGTGAAAATCCCATAGTGGTTTGCTTTGGGGACAGGACGTAGGCCACAGGGGTGTTTGGTGGCCGAACCTGTATAAATTGCTGCGTGCTCTTCTTTGCTCTCTGTCTCTTTATCATTCAAGCACTTTATTTATTTTTGTTCTTTATTTATTATTCGGTCATTTATTTTCTGTAATTTTTTATATAAGCACCGCTATCACAATTCACCCCCCTCTTGTGTTTGAAGTCAATTGGTAACAAACATATATTAATATCTTTGTACAATTCTATTAGTACTTTAATTATATAATAAAACTTTGTTAAAAAGATATTGAACATTTTACATGAAAAAACACTGTTATTTTATTTACTAAGAACAGACAATTTAATAGAAATAACTCATTAATATATTTTTTTAATATAAAACTTATAATTTTTAAGTATATACTGTGAGCAGCATAAGCCTATAGATGTACTGTAAAAAAATAATATCAAATATTTTTTATTTAAGACAATTTCAATTTCCTTTTAGTGTAGTATATATAGCATGAGACACAAGGATATATATTTTACAAGAAAGTACAGGAAAATTACATTCAACAAAATATTTTACATGGAAAAACATTAATATGTAAATGTAAATTGATTAATATAGAAATCGTAGATAAAACATTAAACAACATATTTTACATGAAATCAATGTGGGATTTACAGTTAAAGATAAATTTTAGTTTATTCACGAGGAATTACAATTACAAATTATTGTTCTTTTCTTTATTGATAATAATATCTATTAAATTTAATAATTTATTTTTCACATTAAATTTCCTTATTTTAACAACATCATTTACCCATGCATGGCAGGAGTTAGTTACTCAAAATCATAAATAAACTATAACAAAATCGAATATGCCTATTCGTATATTTATTATTTTCCTTTTGTCCAAAAGCTCTACCTATTTCATATTTAGTTTTCAGAGTTACTTTAAATATGATAACTATAAACAGATTCATCCATCTGTTTCACTAGGTATATAATAGTAATTATCAACTGTAAAATGGTTATAATTTATAATCAATGATTGAAATAAGCCAAATATTATATAAATTTTCGTAATGAAGGTCCTTTTACATATGTTTAGAAAAAATGCATATATAATGTTTTAATTATTTTATAGAATTTTTTATAAGCCACACATACCCGTACATGGCACGGGTTACCATACCAGATGGTGATGTATTTTGGTGACTTGAGGAAAATTGAGAATTTTCTTATGCAATGTCCAGTTGTTGTCTACAAATTGGGCAGTTATACACATGTAACTCATATTTTGACACGAGGTCCATGAGTCAGTTGTGAGGCACACACTTCGTCAATAGAAAAGAAAGTACTTTAATTTATCCTTTTTGTATCCCACAACAACAAAGCGTCACGTGCTATTGTACTACGGGAGATAGGAGCAAATTTCGGCTGCAAAACACTCATACATTCACTGAATGCTATATGCTCCACATGTCGATAAGGAAGCTCCATGGCCATAACCATCTTCACCACTACCTTCCGACATTTCTCCATGGCCACAACCATATCTATGATTTGTAGACCAGTATGTAATCCGTTGATTTCAAAGATTCACGAGCTCAACTTCAATGCCTTGAAATACGGTGCACGAACGATGGCGGCGAAACCCTATGACTGTGTTGCAGAGAAGAAACACGAAGAACCCTAAGTTTCAATATGGGCTCTTGAACCCGAATGGTTCAGGAAATATGAGCCCCTATTCTCATTTCTTTGGTTTGTTTCAAAAATCGAGTTGTAAACTAAAATTAAAAAGCATCAACTAAAAATATTAGGTATTAAAAAAATTTAATATATGTATACCTTATATGTAATAATGTTTTAAAAAAAATAATATGTAGCATTAAAAATAATATGTAGCATATATGTATGACAGAATATAATTATAATAACGCATGACCTTATGCGATAGACGTCATATATTTACCTATTTAACAAACTTACGATGTTTGAAATAAATAATACTCGCTCTGTCCCAAATTATAAGAGTCTTTTGATAAAATCTACATCACTAATAAATATAATTAATGTTGTTAAAAAAAATAAAATAAATTTTTCCATTTTTAATAGTTTACTTAAATTACTCTTGAATTCATTGGCAAGCTAACTTTAGATTACACTTCTTTAAAGTTATTGATTAAAACAAAGGTAAATTCAATAAGGGTAATAGGTAAAAAAAAAATTAATACTACGGACAAACTTCAAAAGAGTCTTATAAAATGAGACAACTAAAAAACTAAAAGGCTCTTATATTTTGAGACGAAAAGAGTACATATTATGATTAATATATACATAGGAATAATATAATATTAAAATTTATAATCCAACATGGTTGTCATAATTTAACATAACATAAGTCAACATAATATGATATACAATTTTAAACAAACCATTCATCAAATGATAATGTATACCCGTGCATGTCACGGGTGACACATACTAGTTAACTAATACATTTTAAGATCAAATTTTATAAAATTTATTGGTTGGGTTTTTCACTGCACACCCTCCAGTTCATTTTGAAACTGCAGCGGATCCAATCCCGATCTCATGCGTGCTAATTATTATCCTAGAACTAAAGAATAATTGCCGTCAAAAACAGAACTAAAGAAGAATTTTCTCGTAAAAGAATTTCTCATTGAAGTGAATGAATGACCCAGGAATAATGACTTTTGGCTTTTTCTATCCACACCCCCCACATTTGCTAGCCACACCCCCCTGTCAGCTTTTTGTGGATGAAAAGACGAAAAAGCCCCTACCCCCACCTAATACCCCTTCATCATCCCGTTTTCACTCCCTCGGCAGCCGAGCTCCAGCTTCAACGCACTCTCTCCCTTCCATTTTAATTTTTTTTCCGACGATCTGAACAGGAGACGCCGTCGTCCCTCACGTCGTCCCTCACGTCGTCCTCACGTCGCGCCTCAACACACCCACGCCGGAGAAGCTCCATCGCGCCTCACCACCCCCATCGCACAGGTCGTCACAGCTTCTGTTTTTTTTTCTCCTTTATATGATTTCTGTTCGTTTAGGGAAGCTTCTGTTCGTTTAGTCCATTGATTGTTTCCACATTTGGGCATTGATACTTGATTATAGCATTGATACTTGATTCTGTGCCATCGCTGTGTTGCTGCGTTTTTTCCCCAAAAATTTGAACTTTCCGTGAACTGAGTTCACGTGGAATCGAATACGGAAGAAAAAGTTGCCCATTACGCATCGAATTACGTAGCACTGCGTGAATTGAGTTCACGTGTACTACGTGAAATTCGCCACGTAGTGGGCAATTTTTTCCTTCTCGTATTTTCGCCACGTAATGCACGTGAACTCGCCACGTAGATACGTGAACCGAATACGAGAAGGAAAAATTGCCACTCACGAATCGAATTTACGTAGGCCACGTGAACTCAATTCACGAGTGCTACGTAATTTCGCCACGTAATGGGCAACTTTTTCTTCCCGCATTTCGCCACGAATCATATAAAGGAGAAAAAACAGGTCGTGACGACTGCGGCGATGGGGTGGTGAGGCGCGATGGAGCTTCCATTGGGTGTGTTGAGGCGCGACGTGAGGACGACGTGAGGACGACGCGTGAGGGACGCTGCCTCTCTGCTCGCATCGTCGGAAAAAATTAAAATGGAAGGGAGAGAGTGCATTGAAGCTGGAGCTCGGCTGCCGAGGGAGTGAAAACGGGATGATGAAGGGGTATTAGGTGGGGGTAGAGGCTTTTTCGTCTTTTCATCCACAAAAAACTGACAGGGGGGTGTGGCTAGCAAATGTGGGGGGTGTGGATAGAAAAAGCCATGGCTTTTTTGCTCACTTAGCATGTGCCAGAACTCACTGGGATTTAATTTTGGGCATGTCTTTTGTCTCATCAATCAGTCAAACTAAAGAGACCAGTTCACGGTGATGTAACTTTTGCTTTTGGAGTAGAAGCTGGCTTGGGCGGTTGGTGGTGGCCCATTAATTTTGAGAACGAAATGAGCACGACTTCTTATTTCTATATTTTGATTTTAAAAAATACCGTCAAAAAAATAATCTTAAATAATTTTAGGAAACAATTTATATTTATAAATAATAATTTAGAAAAGAACTTATATTTAAAAAATAAGCTCTTTTATATTCATTCCTTTTTTATAATAAAAAAAGAAATGAATAAGCTCTTTTACATTCATTTCATTTTTTTTATTACCAAAGAGAAATGAATTTAAAATAGCGTAGTTTACTTAATGATCAACTAAAATTATTTTTAAAATGTAAAATTAAGATATTTTATGAATATAATACATAAAATAAATTATATTTAATAAAAAGTCTCAAAATTTTTTATTTCTACCAAAATAATTATACTCATTTAGTTTTAAGTTTAAAAAAGTAATTTTTACTGTCGAATACTGGGAAAATCCAGTAGGAGACAAGAAAGTGGCATTTTATCTCTCAATTAACAAATATTTTGGGTTGATTGTGCCTATATATATGTGATACACATTAAAAAAACTCAATTTTGATAAAACATTCAATAAGATTCCTTAAAAACGAGGTATAATATTTTGGTTTTTTAGAGAACTATAATACTTTTGTTGAAAGCGATGTAAATATCCAAATAAAATACTTTATATTTTAGGTAAATTCTTCCATACCCAGGAAAAAAGGTGGGTATCGATACCCATCCGTAAAACAGACAAAAATAATCTCAATAAAAATAAAAAAATTATAAATAACAAAACAAATAAAACCTACAAAAACAAACACGAAATAAAAAAATAAATTGAAATATCAAAAGAAATAGAAATCGTGTATGGAATAAGTGTAAAAATAGAAGAAATTGACAAAAATATAATTTTATTATTAAGAATGAAATAAGAAAAGAAGAATAAGCTAAGAATAAAATTAAATAGTTTACACAAATTTATAATATTATTTAAGCTGTGATCCAAATAACAAAAATAGAGAAAAATTCTTCCATACCCAGGAAAAAAGGTGGGTATCGATACCCATCCGTAAAACAGACAAAAATAATCTCAATAAAAATAAAAAAATTATAAATAACAAAACAAATAAAACCTACAAAAACAAACTCGAAATAAAAAAATAAATTGAAATATCAAAAGAAATAGAAATCGTGTATGGAATAAGTGTAAAAATAGAAGAAATTGACAAAAATATAATTTTATTATTAAGAATGAAATAAGAAAAGAAGAATAAGCTAAGAATAAAATTAAATAGTTTACACAAATTTATAATATTATTTAAGCTGTGATCCAAATAACAAAAATAGAGAAAGAATTTTTATAAAAAATGAAATAGAAAAAGAATAAAAAGACTCCTTAGAGAAAGTGAAAATTATTAATAAATATAAATTTTTTTTAGGGAATTTCTCCTATAATCTCACACTAACAACAGGTATGAAAACTAAACATTTAATTTCACTTTAAAAAAAGTTAAAAAATGATGTGGCGTCAAATAATTGGTCATTGGGTATTCATACCCAATAAAACTCCAGGGTATCGGAGTTCTTACCTATATTTTAAGTATAATATTAATTTAACGTTAATCTTTCTAAAAAATATCAAGTATTAAATAATTTTTTCCATGTAATATTTAGTTCTTGAAAAAAATTCTTGCATGTCAGTTTTAATTCATAAAACCTAAGAAAAGTTACTTCGGTTCTTATTATTTTGATTTTAATTTCTGTAATATTATTTATTCATATTAGTATTATTCCTTGCAACATTTGAATCATATTGATTTTCATATGTGAAATATAAACTCTATAGGATGAACTCTAGCATGACAAATATTATAGCGACCGAAACCATAACAAATAAGACCAAAATAAACTTATCCTATGTTTCAAAAATGAAAATCATCAAGAAGGTGTGCTTCACAGGCTGAGTGGAGAAAGCACAACCGCATGTGATTTCGGGTAAAGGGGCCGGCAGGAATGCACGAATGACAGCACGTCGAACGAGATCTCTATTATTTCTCAAGATGCTCCTATTAATCATGACCGTACACCAGCTGATGTCACATGGATTGTGACCTCTCGCGGATCTTGATCTCAGCCGCTCCCTCGAAGTTATCAACAAGCGAGTGCGACTCACGCTGCTGGATCCGCGAGGTCGATTACAAACTAACAGACTTTCCCGCCAACCGCCAAACCATTAACCCAAAAACCACCAAACTACTAACAAACTTTCCCTCCAAGTGCCAAATTTTTGTTAGAGACTAAAACTCAAAAAAGTGTAAATTACAGGAACCAATAAGCTAATAAAATCAGATGTTCAATACTACAAAAAGTTTAACTAACGATAGTAATTTAGAGACGAAAAATGATAAAATTTGTCTCTAATTCTGTCGCTAAGTGTTAAAGATGCTAAATTTAGAGACTAATTATTATTTTTTCGTCTCTAAGTTTTGACGTTGTTTCAACTTTTACCAGTAGTAATTAATTTAATACTGAAAATTCAAATATAACTTTTATAATTGATATAAAAATAACCTATTCATCCACCTTTTTACCGACTCAATGAAATTCAACATCCATTACCTCTAAGCATATAGGGATAAAAAGTAATAAAAGTTGTGTGAAAAAAAGTCGTGGTTTATTTATTTATTTATTTATTTTTTGCATTGCCTCTAAAGCCTGAGCGGCCCCTCTCTCTTGGTGCGGCCGCAGGGCCCCTCCCTAATTACTCCGCAGATATTCTCACCCTATGGCACAAACAATCACCCCCTTCCCCCGGTCCCGGGTATCAATTGTCAAGTCTGTTGCAATTCCGCGTTCAGTATCAAATTCAAAACCCCAACAACGGATTCGTAACCTTCTTGGCCGGAATCAAATTGTGTTTTTATGGAATCAAAAAAGAGTGATGCTATACATCACGAATTCTTTTCTTCACAAAATTCACGAGACATGTTTTTGGATTTTTAAAAGCAACAACAATCGCTATCTGGAAATTATAAATATCCATTGCTCTAATTATTTGTGTCTCTCTTTGATCTGTTAAAATGAATGAGGGTGGAAAATATGAATAAGTCACTTACATATATATTTATCATGTGTGGTTGTTTTTTAATTGAGCCGGGATACTAATTATTAGGCTACTTCTTCCGCCTCATATTGTTTGACTTGCTTGAAATATTTTATTGTTTGTCTTAAATTATTTGTCATTTTAAAATATAAAGAAGCATTAATTATTTGTTTTTCAATAATACTCTTACTTGTCTCCTACCCAACAATCACTCAACTACTATTAACCACTCTAATTAATAAGGATACTTTAGTCAAATAAAATTATTTTATCATTAAAATTAGTATAATTAATTATTTTCTTAAAAAATTAACATAACTTTAAACTACAAATAATATGAGACGAAAGGAATATGTTATTAATGTATGTTTGTGGGAGAACGTTGAAACTACAGAGAAAATTAAAGTTTTGCTTTATGTGTTGAATTGCGCGCATTTGATTCATGAAATGTGCTCATCAACGTCATTCGTGATCGTTCATGATGAGACTATCTCGTGACATTTAGCATTTCGGATCAAAAAAAATCATATATTTGTGTAAATACTGATTAATGGAAAAAATGAGACAAGTTGACATAGTCATCATAGTTCTATTGGATCGATCGAGGGTGCTCAATTTTGTGGCGGGGAAATAACGAGCAGAAGAGAAACGACAACCATAAACTCTTACTCTCTCAGGCATGCATAAAGCTTAACTTTCTCTTCTTTGCTCCCATTTTGGAGATGTGTGCAAAACTAAAAGGTTGTAGTACGCGTTTATCCGCATAGTTAAAGGATTGATGTAAATAATTTTTTCAGGAAATTAAGAAAAGAAAAATGACATTAGTTATTCTGCATATAACACTCCTAGAAACAAATATAGTATCTATTTTATAACTTAAGACTTAAGAGCTTTGCCTATTGGCAGAAGTATGTGATATACTTTCGATAAATTCATTGACGAAAATATGTACAAACAATTTTTTTTAGTTGATAAGTAACGAAAACGAATGAAAATAGTAGATAAACAATTAAAAACAATTATAGCTCTTCTCCTGATTTGGCTACTTTGTTTTCCTTCTTCTACGGGTGAAGACTTTTTCAATAGCAAAGAGATTGACGCTTATGTAACATTCTGTTATGTGGGTGATTTGGGCAGTTAGAAATGATTGCATCTTTTCTATTAAGTTACCGGATCTTATGGAGGTGGTTGAATAGGTTAAGTGGTCTCTTGGCATTGGTTTTTGACAAGAGGTAATTATGCCTATTATCTCTTCTATGAGTGGAGTGTGATCCCCTTGGATTGCCTTTCAAGGGGATAAGGATTTTGAGCCCAAAAGTTTGGGTGCCTTCGGTTAGAATTGGTACTATTTGCTAGTTTCTTTTGTTTCTTTTGTTTAGATTTGTAATGAGTTGAAGTGCCCCTTGTACCTCTTTATTATTAATGAATAAATCTTTTACCGTTAAAAAAATAAAAAATAAAAAACAATTATAGCCCTTAATTAAGCCCCCCTCCCCAAAAAAAATCCACTAAGAGGGTACCTCTTCGTTGCCCTTTATTGTCTTTTTGTTATTTTTTTGTATTCCAGGTATTGCCAAGAAAGAAAGGGCTCAACCTAGGATACACATTATTTGGTCAGCTAGGCTTAAAAATGACGATAATGGAATTTTTAGGTCACACCTCTCACACCCGGGTTTCAAGGGGAATGAATTCTCTCATGTCACATTTCCATTTAGTGAAATTCCCACCATCCATAAAAAATGAGAGATCCAAACTTTAAAATATAAAAAGGGAAAGAATGGGCCGGGGTTTATTGGTGGAGATTTTCACTACTGCCCTTCCGGTGAAAATCTCCACCAAAGAGAATCTAGTCCCAGCTTCAAGATCCTTTCTTGTTAAGGATTCATATTGATTTTATCCAACTGATAAAGGAAGATCCTTAGGGTGACTTGGATGTGACAAAGTTACCTTACATTCCATAAATATAAAATAAACACGACGTAGTAAGGTAAGCTTTAAATTAATATCGATATTATACTGAAACTCTGCTAGAATTAATACTTTCTGATTTAGTCGTTTAAATGTTTCCTATAGATACCCCCATTTACCGTTCAATTCATAGGGATACATAGAATTCAGACAAGAACACTTTGTGTATTCTGTGCAGATCAACTGTGGAGTCATGTGTACAATTATTTGCCTTGTGTGATTTCTCTCATTTCATATATGTTGTGCGGTGTTCAACTGATTAGGTATAGTGTCGGTGAAGCCCCAAAATATATGTACATTGTATTCCGGGTTTTGCTCTTATCGGCTAGGGGTCATGGGATGAAGAGAATGTTTATGATATGACATGTTGTGTTGTGAGCGATCTAGGAGATGAAGAATGAGTGTATATAGCTTTCATGGAACAAGCAGGGCTGGTGGTGGATTGTGTGGTGTTAGTGGAGCATATCAAAGTGATGTTTTGGCGATCGTTATTGGCTAAATCTAAGTCATCTCACTGCTTGTCCTACAAATGTTGTATTGATTCTCTAGACTATCTCTCTAGGAAGTAGTCTTGTACATGGGTTGGAATACCCCTTGCATTCCTAAACTATTTATAAATAAATCTCTTTGCTTCTTAAAACAAAATAGGTAAAGCTATAGAAAAATGATAGTATATATAATTAATTTAAATATTCCTTTTAATTATTGAAGTAATGCTCCCTACAAATAATTAGTATAGCTGCTACTATAAACGACTTGATGAGATTACTTTGTTATTTTTATTAACTCAACGTAATTAGGTTTTGGACCTACTATGTGACTAATCACTGAGTATGTAGCAGGACATCTAGTTTTTCCACACAGAGTCGGACTGTTTCCAAATTGGGTGACTCCAGGAATAAAACTCGGCTTCTTTTATGGAAAAGAGCCACCTTAGTAACTCCCCTAAAACCAGTTAGTCGACTTAGTTATTCTTATTAAACTCAAATGGGGTCAATGGCATAACTACGGATAAGTATAATGACAACATTTATACAAGGAACAATATTATTCACACATAGTATATGTGACCGAGTAATAAAAAAACCTTATTGTGTCATCCAGAGGACTGGGCAATGACTCATAATATATATATATCCACATGGCTAAGAGTGAGAGATGGGGGAGAAGAAAATGCACCCGTTATATCCGCAGCCTGCACATTACTTGTCTAAAAAGGTTCAATGTACAATTATCACATGCTATCGTGAATCTTCTATCCCTAGGCATCTTTACCAGTACTTGATAGTTGATACTCATAATGATAATGTTGTAATGAAGAGAGGACATAGAAATGCAATCGCGGAAACATCACAAATAATATATATTTTTTTTCATAATTTAATTTGGTGAAAAACAAATAAGTAAAAGTCAACAAATTAACAGTTCCAGTAGTCTTACTTTGACCAGCGCATAATAAAGTATGTAGGAGAAAGTAGCAGTAAAGGATGTTGGAGAATTATATACAAGAAAGTGCTCAAAAATTGTCATACCCCTCTTCCATTTATTCACATTGAAAAAGTGAAGCACTTCAAGATAGGAGGTAATCCATCTTCTCCTTTTTGATGAATTGATCTATTGCATGTTATTAGGCTTTACATATATACACACAATACAACCATTATAAGTAGAAAGTTGAATTTGTTAGGCAAGCCATAACATGTTTGTGTTGTCAAGTCCTTTTAGAGATCATGTCCTTCTTGAGTTTTTACGGACTGATCATAAAGATTGATATCTATCAATGTGAGTTGGTGGAAGAGGGAGTTCGTGCTTGAAAATGTAATTGTTCCAACTAGAAAATAGACCAATAAAATTCTGTTTATCTACCAGATTCTTAGAATTTAATATGAAAGTCGGTTTGGAGTGCAATACATGGACCCATTCAGATATAATAAATAATATAATATTTTGGTTTCTCAAAAGGAAAAAATATGTATATACTGTGGGAGTTTAGTGGCCTCACAACTTAGCATAAATAGTTTGTAGCATAATACAAAAATAGTAAATAAGTTTGGAGTGCAATACATGGACCCATTTCAGATATAATAATAATATAATATTTTGGTTTCTCAAAAGGAAAAAATATGTATATACTGTGGGAGTTTAGTGGCCTCACAACTTAGCATAAATAGTTTGTAGCATAATACAAAAATAGAAATAAGTTTTATCATGTATGTTTATTTATTTGTACACTATCTTGTAAATTTTACATTGTTTTAGTTTGAGCATATATATATATATATTTTATAATATTTGTATAGAGATTGTTTCAATATTTGTGCAAATATGTAAGTAGTCAATCATTCATTTTACAAATTTTAGTATAAGAACAAGATTAGACAAAAAAAAAAAAACTAGTATTCTCAAGGGTTGTTTAGATCACTTTGTGTTGGGGGATTTTTTATCTGGTACAACTCTTTGGGAGTCCATCTTTTTCCCTTTTGTATTATTGAGATTGTTTGATGTACAATTAGTATCATTTAGTGATTTGTAATGGGTCGAAGAACTCTTTGTACTCTTTTTACTCTATTACAAATGTTTTTGCTGTTCAAAAAAAAAAAACCCTAGTATGTAGTTTCCCTTATATAAATCAAGACACGATCCGGGTTTCAATATGACTTCAGTTTCATTTTAATTTCCAGTTTTCTAAGGAAATGTAATATGAATAGTGTATAGATCCTATGGAATGTTTATCTAGGACGTAGTAATTGGTGTGTCCCTTTGTGGAAGGAGGGGTAGGCTTTGCCTTGTGTACTCATCCTCCATTCTTCTCTCTATTCTCTCTGTAAAAGGGTTGGATTACCCCTTATGTTCTATTGCTTATAATAATTCATTTTGCTCTTTCAAAAACAAATAGTTTGCTAAGAAAAGTTCAGTCATTACATGCTTAACAAGAGATACATTTTATGATAAATATGATGAAGATCACTTATTCACAATAACTCACAATATATTTATTCAAATACCATTTGAAACCACAAAATACAAATATATGTATGTAGGTACATATAGATAGATATATACAGACTCATCTCCTTATTAAATGCTATATAATAAGAACCCTAAGGGGATATATAACTTTTAAATTAATAGGTATTTCATAATATAAAGGTTGAAAATCACATATTATTGTCACCTCCTCTGTGATAACCATCCCCAAGTGGATCATTGTTCCAAGGAGAAGGATAATAAAATCCAGGAGATTGATGACCAAGAGACCCTTCACCAATCCTTCTAGCATCTTGTGTTGGTATTTCACTGCAGCTATAGCGGATCAAATCAGCATTTGTTGCATCAAGTTCCTTTTGGAGCCTAATCACTTGCCTTTGAAGCACTGAAATGGCCCCAACACAACCATAAACTGGATCTTTTATTCGCGCCTCGGCTTCATAGGCAAGAGAGTTCACTGCATCCTCCCTTTGATGAGGTTGCACTTCATTCAGAAGTTTGCTCACATTGCTTGCACCAAATATTTTGTGGACATTGGCAAACTTTTGAGGTTCTTCTGGTGGGAAATATGGGGCAAATATGCAATCTGGCATGCATTTCCTTCTCAAAAACTTGCAGGCAGCACAGGGAGAATTTGAGTAGCTAGATGAGGCCATGATCTTAATTAATTCACTGCAATTAAGAATCAAACACAAAAATTTATTTTAAGAGCAAAATGAATACATATATATATAAAAAACAAAATATAAGAGGTATTCCAACCCATGTACATCACAGGACAACGTGAAGGGGATAGGGAACGAACTTACATATTCTGATCATATTCCCAAATGAAAGAACTTATAATTGATCATATTTTGAATCTTGCAAAAAAGAGTATACTATAAATAAATATATGCACCATCTAAATACATCACTATAAACAAAATCACCAAAAGGCTTATATCCATTTTCTCAAAATTATTTAAAACTAAAATTCCATGAACTTAATCTCTAAACTTACATGAGAATGTGTAAAACTTCCATGTGCAAAAAGAAAATTATTTCTTCAAAAGGCCATCCAATTGTTTTTTTGAAAAGCACAATGAAAATTTATTAATGGCCCAGAACCAAGGCTCAAGATGAGCCAAGTTCAATGTTCTTCAAAAAGGCCATCCAATTAATCTGAATTTAATCTCTAAATTTCAAAATACATGTGTAAAACTAGGGTTAGGGAGACTTTACTTGCTTAAACACTTCTTGCTGTTTTCTTTTTTTTGGTCACAGCATTTTTTTTTTTTTTTTTTTTTGTATAGCTATTTTCTTCTAGTACTGTTGAAACTTCCTTTACTTTTTACTTATTCCTAAGCCGTCTTTATGTTGAATCAAAGTACCACTATACTTATATAGTCTATAATAAAAGTGCCTTTATTTATAATCAAAGTACCGCTAACCAGAACTCTTTTTCTCAACTTCATTTTCCTCTCAAGGAAATAAATAGGAGGGAAGAAATCAAATATAATGAACATAACAAATATCCTATATGTGATATCTATGGACAACAATTTATTGGGCCATGTTTGGTTCGGTTTCTTCATCTAAAACTATAACTTTCATCCCTGAATTTCTCTCTCCTCACCTCCAGTATTCCTATGCCTAGCATTCTGTGCTCTCAGTTGTAGGGCTAGTACCAGGAATCTTTTCAGTTTAATGGTGGATATGATGTGGATGTTTCTCAATTTTCAACTCTTTAAGTGATCATTCCCCCAGAATTTCAAAAAAACCAAAACCCTGAATCAAATCTTATTACAACATGAATTTATTAGGCAAACAAACACCAATCAAAAAGAAGGAAAAAAAAAAACACACAATTGGAATGAAAAAAGCATGTAATTTAGATCATTACCTTTGTTTTTCTCCTCCTGTAGAAGGCTCTTATTTCAAGATCTATATTCTTTAATAATGGTAGTGAAAAAGAAGTTGGCGACCGGAAGAGAAGTGTTGGGAATTACTATTGGATGTGAGAGTTCAGAGAGGAAAACCCTAGTTAGTTGTAGGACATGATGAGAGAAACCCGCAAATACAATGACAGCAGATAAGCAACACGAGAGTGAAGGGAGAAAAAGAGCATTTTGTAGGAAAAAAAAGAAAGCAAAAGACAAATGCAATAAATGGGGGCTACAATGGTAAAAAAGAATAATGAATATGACACAACCTTTATAATAATATCGAACACTGTACAAGAACATATAGAGCCAAGTTTAACTGTGATCATCTGTCCCACTTCCCAGTCTAAATATTCTTGAATATACTATAGCTATGTATGTGTTTTTAGCTAGTTTCTTTATGGTAGTTGAATGCAATCACCTTAAGCAACGGTTTATATGTATATATTGACCCATTAATTTAAGGAGTTCTTCCACAATTATTTATAAATCAAATGGAGGAGGAAAGAAAGTGAGCCAATTACATAACAATGAGAAAAGGTCTAAGGCTCATGAGTTTTTGTATTGCCCTAACAATATTGTAACAGACAACTTGTTCTCCCTCTCTATCTCCCTTTCCTGAAAATGCTAGTAAAGGCATGGAAATTGGTGGTACAATTATAGCGTGGGTTCCTTTGGGGTGGGTCTACTAGTGGGAGAAAAATTCCTTGGGTCAAATGGTCTGATGTGTGTAGGCCCAAGGGTGAAAGGAACTCGGGGCCCAAGATCTAAGGTTGTTTAACGTAAGCTTGTTAGCTAAGTGGCGTTAGAAGTTACTAGTTGACAGGTCGTCTCTTTGGAAGGCGCTTCTGGTTGCCAGATATGGGGAGGTAGTTGGGAAATCCCTAGACCCTGATGGGAGTGTGGGGTTCACACATGCCTCATCGTGGTGCAAGGACATTTGTAGGGTGTGTAGGTGGTTAGGATATGAGTTTGATTGGTTCGTGGAATGTGTATGGAAGAAGGCTGCAAATGGATCTTTAGTATGTTTTTGGCATGACACTTTGATAGGTTCCTCCCCCTTACGGGTCGCATTCCCATGACTTTATGCTATATCCAGTTAGAGGGATTGTATGGTTCCCGATGTGGGGCGTTGGGAGAGGGAGGGGTATGGTGTTTGGCATTAACCTGTAGGAGGTGCTTCTTTGTGTGGGAGGAGGCTTTGGTGAAGGAGCTCGGGACCATGTTTCATAATGCCTCTATCACTATTGTGGAGGATATGTGGTTGTGGGATGGCTCTATAGGAGGTATGTTCTCTACTCAGTCTGCTTATACTACTATTTCTGCTATTTTCATTTGCATACTATCCGTCTACTGAGGAGCTTTATGTATTAGGAGATCAATGGGCAAGTTATTCTCCATCCAAGGTTATAGCTTTCTGATTGAAGGTCTTACTACGTATGGCTCCTACTCGCCTGAATATGTTTAGGAGGAGGGTCATACAGGATGTTTATGGGACTACCTTTGTGCTATGTAAAGGGGGCTCGGAATCAGAATTCACTCGGTGTGACTTCTCTATTGTTTTTTGGTATGAGGTGTGTAGGTGGTTAGGTGTGGTTATAGTTATGCCTAGGAATTTGCCACACTTGTATCTATGGTTTGTTTCTTTGGGTGTGAGGGGGAAGGGGAAAAATGGGTTGGCATTGATGTGACGCCTAAGGCTGATGAAGACGGAAAGTGATCACTGGTGAATTTGGCATTGACAAAGAGCGACTCTTGGAAACTTTTAGGCTAGGGGACAAGTGAGTGAACCAAATTCAAACTAGAATAAAATGGATCCTGAGGCTGTGCAGGTGTGAGATTGCATAGTTGTAGGAAGGCTTGAAAGAATTGATTTGTACTACCTATACAATAAGATGCGTCTTCTTTTCAGGAGCCCATAACATAAGAACTCCATAGTGAAGCGTGCTTGACTTGGAGCACTCTTAGGATGAATGACCTTTTGAGAATTCTTCTAGAAAATATGTGAGTGAAGACAAAGCACGCTGAAAAGACCCGTGTTGATTTGTGAGGACAATAGGCAATCCTTAAAGTAGTCTAAGCTGTTACAATTGATCTGCCATGTTGTCCTTTTGGCTATCAGGGAAATGAGGAACAATTGCAATATCTCACAGGTAGAGCCTGATATTCTAGGCCTTGTTCAGCGCATTAAGATGCTATCTTGGAGATGGTTTCTGGGAAGAGTTAAGGGAGGTCATTGTCTGTATTATGAGTGGTTTATAGATCTGCTTGATTGTATCTATAGGGGGTAGTGCCCTCCCTTAGTTGGGGAGAGGTTGTATGGTTGCACAATCTTATATTGCTCCCTACCTATGGTGGAGCTCCTTAGTGTTATATGGCTTGGAATACCCCTTGTACTCCCATATACCAGAAAAAGAAAAAGTAAAAACAGCGACGGAAATTTAGAGACAGAAAAAGACAAAATCCATCTCCAAGATAGCGACGCCTAATTTAGAGATCAATTTCATTTTTTTGTCTCTAATTTGTGTCACTATTTCAACTTTTTTCTAGCAATATATATATTTTGCTGCTCAAAAAAGCTTATTCTGAGTCCTAATATTTTTTGTAATAAAATAAAATATAATTTAAAAGAAACAAACACACAGGTGAGTTTAGCTGCTTTAAATAAACACTCACTTTAAATGATCACAAATGTTAAACAGACACCCAATGTGGACACCGTAATGTGGACACTGTGTTTCCCTCTTTTTTTATTTATTTTTTCTTTTTCTTTTACTTTCACTTTCCCTCTTTTTTTATCCTCACATCACTGTTACAAGAACACGTGACTACAAGTTTCCTCCCTCTTTTTTCATCCCCCCAACACTGTTACAAGAACACCGTAATATGGACTTCTTTTTTCATCCCCCCAGCACACAGCTCTCCCACACGAGCTCGAGCTCTCCCACTCTTCCAAGTTTATCATCTAACTCCAACTCCATGATTAAAAATGCTTCCATTGTCACCTAGTTCATCCCCCACCACTTGAGGTCAACTTTATCTCCTTCCTTGTAAGGTAACTTTTTTCCTGTTTTGTTCTTTCCTTCTTTCTCCACAAATTTGGGTTGCAAATCTTATCTATCTCCTTCCCACAAATTTGGATTGTTTTCCTTCCCTTGAAAAATGAGACACCCCTTGTCCCGTCAAAGTAACCTTTAATTATTTAACCTTAATCATTTATCTTAGCATTAATAAATATAGCAGAAAACACATAGGAATTTAAACTAAAATACACAGCAGAAATAAGCACATATAATATACACTATATGCATTGGTATAAAGTTCTGGTGGCCACTCCATGGGCACACCTACATCAGAGTCTTAAAAACCAAAAGAAAAGAAAGGATGGAAGCGTAGCAAAAAGGTAGTACAGTCATCCTCAAGAGACTCGGAGGCAAACACACGCCTCTCCAAAATATCAGTCAACCTATCAACAGACTCCTGGCCATAACAAAAACAAAACATAAAGGAAATCCCTGCTAACAAGGCACTCCTCAACAAGCAAGATAATGGGAGCTCCCACTGCGCGATCCTGAACGCCTGGTGAAGAGTCGGCGGTACTGCCTCGCTGTCATGGGTCTAGAAGGTCCTGGCGTGTTCTCCTCTCTACGCCTGACCCTCCTCCCTTGACTACCTCCCTGGGTATAGTTTAGACCAGTTGGGTAGGAACGTATGCCACGACTGACCATACCCAGGATAGTATTCAGGTGGAGGTGACCACTTGCGGTGAAACGGTAGCCTCAAGTAGATGCGGAAATCTCCCACTAAGCTAGCAGATGGTGATCCAAGCAGACGAAAGTATACAGTCACCAATCCTGTATACAACACGGTGTGTTGAGAGAATTCTATCTCCCAACCCACCTCGTCCCAGTTATGGAACTGCAACTCAAAATCCCCCCATATGGAGATTCTCGGCTCCGTCCCCATCCTTGGATGCATGAACTGAGACATCCTCGGTAGCAGTTTCCTCAACACCTGTATCTAACATATATAACATATACACCCAAACACATATATAGGGAGATAAGAACAACATGATCACCATAAAATGGGAAAGTAGCAGTAGAAGGCAATACATAGTATACAACATGCACATAATCACACATATCATATTTTACACCCTTACCTACACACTAATTATTTATTACACTCTAGTTATCTAATTATAGACTTGAGGCCACTAACTACACTGGCTTGTTATACTCCTCACCACTTAGAGTACAACCCTATGTCACAATGTACTCGTCACCACTCAGAGTATCAGTCAGTTGTCCAAGAAACATACCCCGCTCATCGTGACCTATAAGAGCACAACCCCGTACCCTCGATCAATCAGGGTCAGGTATCTAGGCCTGTACTCGGGATCGTTCACCAAGGACGTGAAGTTTACAGCACTCGTCGAGGTAAACGGGCACAATATTGGCACCACGACACAATAGCGGACCAAACTTTCGGCCTCTTGTGGAATATTTCGGCCCCATGGTAAACACCTCCAAGGTCTATGTGACCTGTGCTATTACCTCGTACTCGAGCTTGAGTATCTCCTGATCTCGTGCACCACACACGGCTGTGACATAGCACAAACACGTTTTAAAAGCTCACACCACTCACATTTCACCTTGCACTTAGATTCACTTTTATACTTTATGCACTATTCACATTATGCATGTTACAATTCATTAGTCATATTATTAATCACTTAATCCATTAACAGTGTCACAACACCTAACACTACATATTGTACACATAGAGTACCACATAAGCATGATCGCATATTCCTAAACATGTTTCTAATATCACATAAACTTGCTATCATACACTAAGTTAGTCAAACACAGGACCCGAAATACACAATATTTCTCTTATGTTAGTTGATAGGTTCACGATACCTGTCCTCAGATACCGTAAACCATAACCCCTATCCTTAGGTATTACAGACCTCAACCTCTAGTAGGGCTTAAGTACCATATGCATACAATGTATATTATTCTACACTAGCAATCCCAGTAAAAATGTATTCTTACTCCCACCTGGATTCCAAAGTGTTAACTCGGCGTTCCACAAACTCCTAAGGCCTCAACCATGGACACACAAGCACTCTATTCCTCCCTTCTTAACAAGTCCAGGTTTTGTCCCTTGTAATTAAATTGTCAAGGGTTGTCCAAAAATTCCGCCGAGCATACCCACACGGTCCATATTTCACCGGAAACACAGAAATGCATTCAGATTAGAATCAGGGCAAACTATGGAATTACAAAAATACCATATATGATTCGGCCAGCCCCTGTTCTAAGGGTTCTAAGAATCATACTTACCCAATTCCAACTTCTGACAAGATTTCTTGGACGTTTGGTACCCACACTTGCACCAAAACTCTAAAATACGAAGAACAGTTAATTAGGGACTATAAGCACGAATAAGGAACCACTATTTCGTGACATATGGAAACCCCTCCGGGAGTTTCGGTGAAACCCTAGCTCGTTTGGTACTCGTATGGCTCAACCGGGGTCCAAAACACAGTTTGATTAAGGTTAAGTTGGAGAAACTTGAATCCTTACAACAAAATCAGAATGAAACTGATCAAGAGAGTATTAAGGGGCTTAGGTTTACAGTGCCAAAGCCTCACTCGGAGATAAACCCTAGAAAGCACGAACGGCAACGAACGAATTGGTAGAATCGAACGATTGAACCGGCACTTGAGATGGCTTGCGATTGAATCCCCAAACCTTGGAAGTTGTAAAAATGGTGGGTTAGAGGTCTGATATAGTCGTGGTAAATGAAGAGGAAGAAGTAAAAGTGGTGAAAAATGGGTTTAATTCCCTTAAATAGAAAAATTTACCCGCTGGACGTGCTCTAGCGCGCTCCGCGTGCGCCTCTTGTACACCTGCGCGTGCTCCAAGCGCGTTCTGAGGCGGTTTCTTCAGCACAAAGGAGTTCCCTGCATGCATACCACGTGTCACTTCCTCATGGGGTCACGCTGTTCCAATCAAGACGCGCCACTTTTCACAGAATGATCTGGATCTAATCGTGCACCATGGTCTAGGGCGCTCCACGCGCTTTTGCGTAGTCTTGTTCGATTTCTCGCGATTTCTTCAATTCCGACGTCCGTGTGATCTAGAACTCGATACCCTAACACTAAAACATTATTCTAAACACATAGAACACATGATTGACCTCAGAATTAAGGATTTTAAATCCCAATTACTTGCTCAAAAACTCGCACTTACTCAAGGTCATGAAAACACAAAACCCTAATTCTAGCTCCGATTGTTCTCATATTTTACGAGGCTTCGAAGACTAATACTAAAACACTATCAAGCACTTCTCTACCTCTTTTTAACCTGCAAAACTTTACAAGTCTCATACTTGCCCTTACACAAATGCATAGAAAGCGAACACACAGCTGAACACTTCAATACACTGACAAACTCCACAATGAACACCTAGGCTCACACAAATGCACTTATACACACAGATACTAAGCAAGGTTAGAAAATTGAGGATGTTACATTACCACCCCCCTTAAAAAGAGATTTCGCCCCCGAAATCACGTACATGTAAACAGATGTGGAAACTGTGATCACATCTCCTCCTCGCGCTCCCAAGTCATATTACCTGTAGTCTCATCCCACATAACCTTAACCCAAGGAATGTGTTCACCACAAAGTTCCTTGATCCTTCGATCCATGATCCTCACAGGTAATGCTTCATATTCTAAGTTATCTGTTAACTGTATTGAATCAGGTTCAATGATATGAGAAGGATCGAAATAATACTTACGCAACTGAGACACATGGAAGACATCATGAAGGTTGGAAAGATATGGTGGTAAAGCAATATGATATGCTACTGAGCCAATCGGACGAACAATTTGGAATGGACCAATAAACCTTGGAGTTAATTTTCCAGACTTGATAGCTCTGCCAATTCTAGTCCTAAGAGTTACTCTCAGAAAATTGTGATCTCTCTCTTGGAATTCTAAAGGCCTTCTCCTCTTATCACTATAACTCTTCTGCCTATCCTGAGCTGCCTTCATCTTCTCTCTAATCTTCTTGACTTGTTATGTAGTCTGTTGGATCATCTCTGGTCCTAATACCTATCTGTCCCCGGTTTCAAACCAACACAACGGGGTTCTACATTTCTGCCGTATAAAGCCTCAAAAGATGTCATACCTATACTTGAATGAAAACTGTTGTTATAGGTGAACTCCACCAAAAGGAAAAAAACTCATCCCAACTTCCTACGTGCTCCAACATGCATGCCCTTAACAAGTCTTCTAGGGATTGGATCGTTCGTTCTGACTAACCATCCATTTGTAGATGATAAGCTGAACTTAGTCTCAACCTAGTCCCTAAAGCTCATTGCAATTCGTTCCAAAATTTAGAGGTGAGTCTAGGGTCCCTGTCACTAATGATGCTCGAAGGAACACCATGTAACCTTACTACCTCCTTGATGTAGATCTGAGCTAACCTTTCTAAAGGATATTTCTCTTCGATTGGAATGAAATGAGCACTCTTCGTCAACCGGTCAATGACTACCCAGATGGCATCAAATGTCTTAGGAGTTCTACATAGTCCTATAACAAAGTCCATCGTTATTCTGTAACGACCCGTTTCCGGACCGCTACGAAACCGAAAGAAACCTATATGTGACGCGTTTTTAAAACGGTACTCTTGTGCCCTTTAGAAAAATGCGGTACTTTTTTTTTTAATAAAAACATCAATAATTCCTGCAGGCACACTCAGAGTAAATACAACGTTTCGAAACATGGTGCAACTAGGACACAAGACTCAGATACTGATAAAACATACATGCATAAATACATAAGTCATATACATAGTATGTGCAAAATAACAGAGTAGAAAATGTGCAAAGAAATACACCTATGGTATGATGACCCTCAAGAGAACAATCATACCCTGGGGGTACTCCCGGCAGACACCCACGCAGGGGGCTACTCCAAAAGTGGAACCACCAGTCTACCCTGTAACAACAAAACATCACCCGACCCAACTGGTCACAACAACTGTACACAAAAGACATACTACAGCCATCCCAAGAAAACATATAACAGACATAGTCAATCATGACAAATAAAAGTCGTCGCCCGGATCCTCGAAGAGGTCCTCCTCACCATCATCTGCTATCGGGTTTCTTGCGCCCTCGCCATCGCCTGGGTAGCCACCATTGGTTGAAGGCACCACGGAAAGGGTCAACTTCTCAAATAATCAAAATCAACCAAAGCATAAAGCAGTAGGCAAACAACAGTGTATACAATTCACAAGCGCGACTCAAGACCCAAATCAAGACTCATTCTCTCAACACTTTCGCCACATACCGGAAGTAACGCGGATCCATCCACTGAATACCAGCCGTAGCCTTGGGCTCTCTCCTCACCCTAGGACATTCAGCTCAGGTTCCATTAGCATTACGACGCCTAGCTATTCCCTATCGAACACCAGCCGTAGCCTTTTAGGGGATTCTCGCACCCTAGGTGAATCGACGCAAGCTCAAAAACGTCCCGGCAAAACTAACGTCTAGCCATTCACTACCGAACACCAGCCGTAGCCTTTTAGGGGATTCTCGCACCCTAGGTGAATCGGCTCAAGCTCAAAAACGTCTCAACGACTCAACGACTCGACCAACTCTCGCACTCCGATGAACAATTCGCAAAAGTATAACAATATAATTCAGTTCAACAGCATAAGCAACATAGCAATATAACTCAATCCATCAGAGATAAATAACATAAGCATCTCATCTCAAATAATCACACTTAGCAAGAATAAATAACAAATAATATGGAATCCATCCCTCTGCAATTCGATGGAATTGACAGAGACGCACAAACAAGTGGGGGGTTGGGGCCAGAAGACCAACCGCACAATTTTTCACCCACGAATGACTCGGAATATGACGACCGCACGATTATAAAATAACGAAGGGGTTCGAAAACCCTAACTTTGAACTCGTAGAGTTCTCAGACTTCTTCGTATTTAATAAAACAATTAAAATAACGAAAGCCTAAAAATATCTAAAGTTGCCTTTACCACAAGCTGTCACTTGCGTAGCTCCAACGTCCTCGAGTCCGCGTCGCTCGGTCTCCGGTATTACGATCCCTATTACCACGAACAACTTAGCACATATCTATAAATGTTAACTTAAACTTAGGCTCTTAACCTAACCCTTTTTCTAACCAAACATCCACAAAAAAATTACTTCTAACTACTAGAAAACAATTAAGGATTTTAAACTAAAAATCACTTTTCTTGAAAATTAACTAACACATAACACTTTAAGTTAAAAGAATGCTAACTTTTTAAAGAACCCTTTTTCTTGAAATCTTAAGTATAACACATAACCAATTAATCACTTTGCACAAAGTTTCTAAGACCTAAACATGACACATTCAAGCATTACATACAAGTTCACAAATAAAATAATCTTCTCACACCCTTTAAAGCCTCTCGGCCACATTCCCTTTTTCTAAAAAAAAACTTTGCAAAAACTCCTTTTCATTATTACTAACATTTTCAAGCCAATCAACCACATTTAAGGTAACCCACATCAATTCTTATCTAGGCATCATTCACACCCATATTTGAAACAAGTTGTAAAACATTTTTCAAATCAATTTTTCATTCCAAAACTCAATTCTTACAACCATTAAATTCACCAACATGCTATACATCATACAATGCATGGCTAACCATTTTAAACCAAATTACTAAGTTCCCAAAACTCATTTCCAACTTTTTCAAGAATAAGTGTTTTCCCAAAATTTCTTTCAATCAACCAAATCCCAATTTCAAGAATCCTAAGGCATTTAATACATTGCATTATCATGCTAAAAATCATGTTCATGCCAAACTAAAAATAAAGAACAACCTAATCATGCTCATATGTCAATCTAATCCTTCATAAACTAATTTTTTTTGCATAAAACATAACCTTCACTCAAGCCAATTCATGCATACAAGTTCTAATAACCTTAAAAATAATTCTAATGACTTTGTTAAACATCTAACACATATTTAAACATCACACCCTCATGTTCTCATAGTTCAAGAATTGAAAAAATGCTGGAACTATCATGTTACACCTAACTAATTTAAACAACCACTACAATCAACACATAAACACTTCCAATAACACAATTAGGCATCTAATTAGTTGATTCCTTAAGGATCACACCATTTCCCTCTTTTTCACACTTAGGGTTTTCACCCTCAAGTACCAAGAGAGATTAGAGATGTTCATCTCCTCATATTCATCATCAACTACCCAAACAACATCACAAATCAACAATATCAATTAAACTAAAACAACAATTTAAACAACACCAAAGAGGGAGGGTATAGGGCGCTGTTTTGGCTTCATTTAGGGGTGGGAAAATTCTATTTTTCTCCTCAAATAATTGCTAGGAAGAATAGCTAAGACAAAGGGGAGAATCACCTAGCAAGAAATCAAGTTTTGGAAGCAAAACAAGTGTATAAAAAAAAAGGGTGGGTGGCGTACAAAATCAGAAATTTGGGGGGAGGAAAATCTGATTTTTCTCTTACCCAAATGGTGTAGATGATGAGGAACTATGTTGAGGTGATGATTTAGAGCAAGTTTGATGAAGGAATCTTGCTCAAAAACTCAATGGAGGTGGAGGTAGCTTTCATGGGTTTGTCTTGCTCAAGGAGAGGAAGAAGAAGAAGATGAGGGTTTTCTTTGGGAGGAAGAAGGCGTGGAATGGGGCTGAAGTGGGGGCTGCATATAGCCCTCATTTTCTTCCTTTTATAATAAAAAAAAACTTAGCATAGTTAGTAAGAGTAGTTTAATAAAAGATATTTCCAAAATAGTCACACAACTAATGACACCTAGCAACTTTATGAGATGCTAATCACATCATCTAATCCTACCCATCTAATCTCACATCTCTCATGATTACCCTCTAATCTAGAGTCTTAAGATTTAAAAAACACGGCGACGAGAAACCGAAAAACCGATTTATTTCTCGCCGGACAAATCCCGAAAAATTAATTCGCGAGGAATTAATTCTTCGCGTGATAATATTATTTCATAAATAATAAAAATAACAATAATCACTCAAAAATAGTCTCAACAAGTTACGATTCGATTTTCATCGAAATCGGAGTTAATTTAGAATTTTATCTGCGGTGAAACTGCCCGGCGATTCGAAACGCGACGAAACTTTGTTGGAATTTTTCGACGATATTCGAACCGTGAATTAATATAAAATATTAATTCTCAATTATATTAACTCTTGATTTAATTAAATCACTTACTTAAAGAACAAGCAATTGCTTATTATAGCATAAATACGGCAAAACGTACTAATTAACGCTAAATAACGCATCATAAAAATACGCGTGTTACATATTCCATCCCACTTCCATTCAGGAATATCCAAGGATTGCAACAACCCTGTTGGTTTTTGATGTTCTATCTTCGCCTTTTGACATACTAAAAAAGATAAAACATAGTTAGCTATGTCCTTCTTCATGCCAGGCCACCAAAACATCTTCTTCAAATCTTGATACATCTTAGTAGCGCCTGGATGAAAACTAAGCTTGCTCTTATGGGCTTATTCTAAAATCATCTTTCTAATCTCGATATCGCTAGGTACACAAATCCTATCTCCGAACCTAAAGATACCATCACTGCCAACATTAAATTCTGAAACCTTTCCATCAATTATCAGCTCCTTCATCTTGTGCAGATGTTCATCTGTCTCTTGCTTCTCCTTCACTAGCTTTAAGAATTCGCTAGTTACTACAATCTTTCCCAAATGCATCCTATCCTTAAACAGTTGTACTCCGAGACCAAGGTCTTTAAACTGCTCTACTGGCTCCAACTCCTTGACCATCATAATAGACACATGTAGGGATTTTCTACTCAACGCGTCAGCCACCACGTTAGCTTTCCTTGGATGGTATTGCAGCTCAAAATCATAGTACTTAAGAAATTCCAACCATCTCCCCTGCTTCATATTCAATTCCTTTTGGTCAAATAAATACCTCAACCTCTTATGATCACTAAACACCATGAACATAGCACCATAGAGATAGTGCCTCCTGTAACACCCCGTCGAGACAGGGCGTCACTCTATCCTGACCTCATCAGCAACACTTTTTCAATCCAATATCGGAGTACGCAACAGAACACTCTGGCCGTGGTGCAACACTGCTTCCCAGGCTTTAAGTACTTAAACTTCTTATTCATCTGCTATCCATTATCATATAATATAGAAAACACAGAAAACGAAGGGGTAAGGCACTCTTCAATCACTAAAAAGCAGGAAAAACAGCATAGTGATAGACTGTCATCATGCACAACATAGTCATATTAACACAGACTTAACAATCGTCATCTTGAACATTTTAATCATCAATACACTGTTACCATGCTTAGACTTTTGAACACACAGTCACAGACCAGGACACACAGACACATCATACTGACAAGCCCGACCACATGGTCACCGATCACGTCATACTCTGTTACCACAGACTGACACATGTCACCGATCTTTCAGGCCCATTATCGGTCCTACAGACCCAGACCATCGGACGTTTCAGGCTCAATTACCAGCCCTACTGTCCTAGAGATTTCAGGCTCATTTCCAACCCTATTGACCCAGAGCATCGCTGATTATTGCGGGCTATTAACATTCTACTTCCTAGATCGATCACCAGTCTCAGGGCACAAGAATGAAGCAAAAGTAGGTTGTCCTGAGAACATATTCTGATACGCTACCATCTCTGATTATCGATTATGGCATCCCATACTACCATATCCAATTACCAGAGTAAGGTACCGTCCAGTGCACAAGGACGACATTCCCTGTATAGAGAATGACCAAGATTGTCCACCCGTTAGACGTAGAGTCTTGGAGACTCGTCCGGATGACCGAGTACATACCCCTCAATATCACCAACAATCCCCAAACCACTTTGTACCTTTGGTACCACGGACATGGAGAGCCTCGCCGGAAAGACCGAGTACATACCCCTCCAGGTCTTGGCCGAGTACATACCCCTCAAGGCCACCGACTGATCTCATTACCACCCCGTCGATACCTCAGGTACACCAACCTCAGGTACACCGACCTGGCTATCACCACTGGCAAACAGTGTATCGATAGTAATACTTACTATTACTGTCTAGGGATTCGCAAACCTCTATCTAGAGGACGACACCCTTGACTCATACATCTGACCCACATATATCATATACAGCCAGTACATAAATATCAGCATGTTAATCAGATTATTAACCATCTTTAATCAACATATGGATCAACCTTAGTGTCGCTCAGGCGACCTACTACTGACATGTTATCAATTAGCACATCAACAGTCACACATTCATAAAGCATTCATATCAATCAGCATCACATTAATCAACATCCATCCATAGATTTTAATAGATCATTCCTATGGTTGACAGACCTCTGACAATTGTCCTCAGCTATCACAGGTCACAGCCCCTCTCTTGAGGTGCTGTTGTTATCAACCCTAGTAGGGCTAAGGAACCCTACACATGCTAACAGTACTACTCTACTACCTATTTTCCCTAGTGATTAAGGTATCTTCCCCTTACATGGTTTAGAAGACTGCTGCCGCTCTCGCTCCGCCGCTCTTCCACTTCCCAAGCTCCCTTTCGCTCCCTTCCATACTCCAAAGGACCAAATAGAGAGCCTTGAGAAAGGGGAGAGGAGAGCCCTATTTATAGGCATAACTTGGCTCCGTCGCATCGCGATGGCTACAAACATAGTCTCCCATCGCATCGCGATGAGGACACATGTCACGCACCTGATCACCGCGATCACCGACTTGCCCACCGACTTTGCTCGTGTCGCGAGCCACTTTACACTAATCCTCATTGCGTCGCGATCCTCCACTTCAAGAAATATCTATTTTCTTCCATTCTAGGAGGTTCTAGGGTATTCTACACTATTCTAGGCCATTCTAGGGACTTCTAAATTATTCTTGATAATTTCTACCTCCTTCCTAGGGTTTCTGGGTCTCATTTAAGTCAATTTTGTTTCTAATTAAGGTTTTTAACTCTCATTTATTATTTAATTTCTGTCTATTATTTTCTAATACTGTTTTGAAAATCAGGATGTCACATTACTACCCTCCTTAAAGAATTTTCGTCCCAAAAAATTCAATACTTGTTAGTCTTCTAGGACAGAATTCCTAGTGTCAAACTCTCTAGCCAATCTTAACACAGTTGACTTCCGATATGGGGACAACTAGACTCTAGACACGGCCAGTGACTCGACCCTCCCCACAGTCCGGTTAGAACCGAACTGCTCTGATACCACTAAGGTAACACCCTGCTGAGACAGGGTGTCACTTTATCCTAACCTCAGTAGCAACACATTTTCAATCCAATATCAGAGTACGCAACAGAACACTCTGGCCGTGATGTAACAGTGCTTCCCAGGCTTTAAGTACTAAAACATAGAAAACGAAGGGGAAAGACACTCTTCAATCACTAACAAGCAGAAAAACAGCATAGTAGATAAACTGTCATCATGCACAGCACAGTCATATCAACACAGACATAACAATCGTCGTCTTGAACATTTTAATCATCAATACACTATTACCACGCTCAGACTTTTGAACACACGGTCACAGACCAGGCCGCACTGACACATTATACTGACAAACCCTACCACACGGTCACTGATCAAGTCATACTCTGTTACCACAGACTGACACACGTCACCAATCTTTCAGGCCCATTATCGGTCCTACAGACCCAGACCATCGGACATTTCAAGCTCAATTACCACCCCTACTGTCCTAGAGATTTCAGGCTCATTTCCATCCCTACTGACCCAGAGCATCGCCGATTATTGCGGGCTATTAACGCCCTACTCCCTAGACCGATTATTGCGGGCTCATCTTGAACATTTTAATCATCAATACACTATTACCACGCTCAGAATTTTGAACACACGGTCACAGACCAGGCCGTACTGACACATTATACTGACAAACCCTACCACACGGTCACTGATCACATCATACTCTGTTACCACAGACTGACACACGTCACCGATCTTTCAGGCCCATTATCGGTCTTACAGACCCAGACCATCGGACATTTCAGGCTCAATTACCACCCCTACTGTCCTAGAGATTTCAGGCTCATTTCCAGCCCTACTGACCCAGAGCATCGCCGATTATTGCGGGCTATTAACGTCCTACTTCCTAGACCGATCACCAATCTCAAGGCACAAGAAGGAAACTTAAGTTGGTTGTCCCGAGAACATATCCTGATACGTTACAATCTCTGATTATCGGTTATGGCATCCTATACTACCATATCTAATTACCAGAGTAAGGTACCGTCCCGTGCACAAGGACGACAATCCCTGTACAGAGAATGGCCAAGATTGTCCACCCGTCAGATGTGGAGTCTTGGAGACTCGTCTGGATGACCGAGTACATACCCTTTAAGGTCACCGACTATCCCAAAACCACTTCGTACCTATGGTACCATGGACATGAAAAGCCTCACCGGAAAGACCAGGTACATACCCCTCAAGGTCTTGGCCGAGTACATACCCCTCAAGGCCACCGGCTGATCTCATTACCACCCGGTCGATACCTCAGGTACACCAACCTCGGGTACACCGACCCGGCTATCACCACTGACAAACAGAGTATCGACAGTAATAATTACTATTACTGTCTAGGGATTCGCAAACCTCTATCTAGAGGGCGGCACCCTTAACTCATACATCTGACCCACATATATCATATACAGCCAGTACATAAATATCAGCATGTTAATCAGATTATCAACCATCTTTAATGAACATATGGGTCAACCTTAGTGTCGTTCAGGCGACCTAATGCTAACATGTTATCAATTAGCATATCAACAATCACACATTCATAAAGCATTCATATCAATCAGCATCACATCAATCAACATCCATCCATAGATTTCAATAGATCATTCCTACGGTTGACAGACCTCTGACAACTATCCTTAGCTATCATAGGTCACAGTCCCTCTCCTGACGTGCTATTTTTATCAACCCCTAGTAGGGCTAAGGAACCCTACACATGCTAAGAGTACTACTCTACTACCTATTTTTCCTAGTGATTAAGGTATCTTCCCCTTACCTGGCTTAGAAGACTGCTGCCGCTCTAGCTCTGTCGCTCTTCCTCTTCCCAAGCTCCCCTTTGCTCCCTTCTATACTCCAAAGGACCAAATGGAGAGCCTTGCGAAATGAGGAGAGGAGAGCTCTATTTATAGGCATAACTTGGCTCCATCACGTCGCGATGGCCACAGACACAGTCTCTCATTGCATCGTGACGAGGACACATGTCACGCACCGGATCAGCGTGATCACCGACTTACTCATCGACTTTGCTCGCGTCGCGAGCCACTTTGTAGTAATCCTCATCGCGTCGCGATCCACCACTTCTAGAAATATCTATTTTCTTCCGTTCTAGGAGGTTCTAGGGTATTCTACACCATTCTAGGCCATTCTAGGGACTTCTTGATTATTCTTGATAATTTCTACGTCCTTCCTTAGGTTTCTGGGTCTCATTTAAGTCCATTTTATCTCTATTCAAGGTTTTTAACTCCCATTTATTATTTAATTACCGTCTAATTATTTTCTAATACTGTTTTGAAAATCAGGATGTTACACCTCCAAATCTTCAAAGCAAAAACTATAGCAGCTAGCTCTATATCATGAGTAGGATAATTCTTTTCATGAATTCTCAATTGTCTAGAAGCATAGGCCACTACTCTTCCTTCTTGCATCAACACACAACCTAACCTTTGATATGAAGCATCACAGTATACCACAAATTCTCCTAAAGGATCAGGTAGAATTAAAACAAGTAAAGTGGCCAGTCTTTCCTTCATCTCTTGGAAACTCTTCTCATACTTCTCTGACCACACAAAAGGCCTACCCTTCCTGGTCAACTAGGTCATAGGTAAGGCTATATTAGAAAACCCTTTGATAAACCTTCTATAATACCCTGTTAACCCAAGGAAACTTCTAATCTCACTAACCATCTTCGGGTTCTCCCACTGAATCACCGCTTCAATCTTGGATGGGTCAACAGCTACCCCTTCCTTACTGATCACATTCCTAAGAATTGTACTTCTTCCAATCAGAACTCGTATTTAGAAAACTTGGCATACAACAGACGTTCTTTCAAAATCTGAAGTACTACCGTAAAGTGTCCTTCATGTTCTTCTCTACTCGAAGAGTAGATGAGAATATCGTCCATAAACACCACTTCGAATTTATCCAAGAACGGTCTAAAGATCCGGTTCATATAGTCCATGAACACTGCAGAGCATTAGTTAAACCCAAAGGCATAACCAAATATTCATAATGCCCATACCTGGATCTAAAGGCTATCTTTGGCACATCTTCCGTCTTCACTCGAATCTGGTGGTAACCCGACTTCAAATCAATTTTAGAGAACACAGTTGCTCCCTTTAATTGATCCATTAGGTCACCTATCCTAGACAAAGGATATTTGTTCTTAATTGTCACTTTGTTCAACTGTCTATAATCCACATACAACCTCGACGAACCATCTTTCTTCCTAACAAACAACACTAGAGCTCCCCAGGGTGACACACTAGGCCTAATAAACTCCTTCTTTAGCATGTCATCCAATTGGTCCTTCAGCTCTGCTAATTCTGTTGGTGACATTCTATAAGGTGCTATTGAAGTAGGGCCAGTACTAGGAACTAAATCTATGTAAATTCTATCTCCCTCTCAGGTGGCAATCCAGGAACATCATCTGGGAATACTTCAGGAAAAATTCTTACAACAGAATATAGAATCTAGGCTAGGAGTATCCTTACCTTCCATAGAAAACAACATCACATACATTTGAGAATCACCATTAAGTCTATCAATATTGTCATTGGCAGATATACTAGATTGATCGGAAAAAGAAAGACTCTTATTAGCACAGTCCAACCACACATGGTTGGCAGCAAAAAAAGGCATTCAACTGGTAACAAAAAAGGCATTCAACTACACAGGAACTACATTCCAGCGAAAAATCCAATATGGACATATCAAATTGAAAAGTGAATTTCACCAAATCAGTCCAACATGTATATATCCATGCTGTTTGAACAAAAAAACTAGGAGATAAAGCAATTGAAATGCCAAATTGCATAGAAGTAAAAGAATTTCAGGACATGGAGTTAGGGAATTTCAATCTCGGATGAACTATGAGCAGATCCAATCCAACATAACCTATAATAAGAGATTAAAAAGAGTGCACACAAAAAACATTAAAAAGAGAAAACAAAAAGGGGACTGGGTGATGATAAATTATTTTTTTTGAAAGACCAAGGAAAATTGAATTTATTTCACAAGCTTAAGCTCAAGATGAGTCCAAAGCATCACCAATACATCTGATACCATAGAACACGCCACTAAAAATTCTGTATCAGCAAACAAATCAAGTGGCAACGAGCCAAATCATGATAACAAATTATTGGAATCAACATCTATCCTATTCAATACAATTTGTAACAGATTAGCATAGATGATAAGCTACTATTCCTCAATAATGAGGAACCTGTAACTAACATTTCACCATGAACCAGCAAAAATAGGGAACCTACCATGGCAAATAAAGAGCCAAAAACACATAGACAGAGCCAAAAACACAGACATTTCAAAATGCCTTCACTCCCCTTATTCACACATACATCACCTAGAGCCAAAAATAGAGATAAAACCCCAAAAATGCATGGCAAATAAACTCCAAAACAGACCCAAAACCCTGGAAACAGAAGAACCATAACTGTAACACCCCGATTTTGGAGCGCTACTGTGCAACCCAATCTAATGCTGAAAACATTTAATGCTTGTATGCTTTCGGTTAAAGAGTACTCTTATGTATTTCGCAATGGAAAAACAGGAGTAAATTTTTTTTTTTTTTCATATTCTTTCCTTTGAAACCCTTTTCAAAATGAGACATAGAGTACTACAGTTTTCTAAATGATGTCAATTCAAACTTTTGCAATTATCAGAGTATAATGCATCACAAATAATACTTCACATAACATAATCATTTTGCACTAAGGCGAGGTTCTCTGAAAAGAGTAATTACGAAACAATCAATACAAAATCCTAAGCTAAGCTGGCTGACAACTATAACTCTTATCGAGAAACAAATTTCAAGAAGATCAAACACGAAGTACTCAGAGGAATCTTCCTCCACCGCTCAATCTTCAATGCTCCTAAAAGATGAAGTCGCAATGACATCAACTCCATCCTGGAAGTGACATCCATAAGGACATCCAATCCAATAACAAGGTGCAAGGGTAAATCCTTTGTCCACGAGTTTATCATAGGCTATGTCGCATGCAAACGATATATACATATATAATACAACAACACTCTTTTATATACATATACATACTTAATAGACCGCACACAATCAAGATGGTATATCAAGCATGGCATGTGAGCAAACAAAACAACCAACAGATCAACAATCAAGTCACTACAATATCAACCATTGCATGTGAGCAGCAAGTCTATCAACAGATAAGTGATCAAGTCATCACAATATCCAATTCATCAACAATTCCTCACATATCATAAATGCGGTTAGCTATGCATGTCAATGCAAGTATGGCTAGTTTGTGTATACACTGCAGCCTCTTAAACAAGGTCACAGAGACGAGGAACTTTATTTCCCAACGCCCAAATCAACTCCCTATCAAGGGTATTGCCACAAAGGCTTGCCACACATTAGGCTTTCGCCACACAGCATGCAAAGTGACAACTCGTCCTTTTGAAGTCCTCAAGACAATCAAACGCCCGAGTGTCGATGCTCAATGGTCGCATACATCCAAACAAATTCAACAACATGGCATGCTCACCGTAGGAGCGCCGAGTAATGTTTTAATTAATCAATGCGGATCGACGACACCTCAACTCACTCACTCTACTTAGTGAATTTTCATGCTTCCAATTCTTATATTACCTAGGTGAGGTTGTACCAAAATAAATAACTCATTTAGCTTTGGGTCATTGGAACCCGAAGTTTCATCAAATTCTTTATCTAGCATGGTTCCATTTCTACTTATCTATAAGCTTAGGCTAGTCATACTACAACCCTCATGCTTATTTTTAAACCAAAATACCTTTAACAATTACTTAGAGTGCAAACACAGGACACAAAGTCCGGTGCTCAATTGCGAACGCTAGTCTTAATCTCAGATCGTAACTCTAGGCACGTAATGCGAACACTAGGCTCAACTTTTAGGTTAAGGTACTAGGCACGCCATACCTAACACTAGGTCCAATCCTAAACCAAGAAAATGCGCACGCAAACAGACATTAAATCCCAAAGACAGACACATAGTCCATATGCTCAATAGGAACACTAGGTTCCCTATGATTTAATCTTTCAAAACTCGATCTTTGAACTCTCTTTCTATTCTTATATCACTCCTATGTATCTGAAAATACTCTTTTAGTTCTAGGTCGTTGAAACCCTAGTTGTGTTAAATAACACACCGAAGAATTCCCAGGAAAGAGAGGTGGTGCGAACACTCTTAATTACCAAGTCTTTCCTAGCCGTAATTTCCCAGCGCATCATTTAACTCAACCGCTTTTACAAATCGTACTTTTTATTTCAAATTCTTTTCTTTACTATCATTCCATTGAAATTTCCTTGCAAGCTTTGGCTAGTTATACTAAAACCTTCACGCTTACTTTTAAATCAAAATGCCCTTAACAATTTGCTTACGAAATCGAATTCGCTTGTGGAATCGCATCGATTTACCGATGTAAATCGTCAACCAATAGCAATCGATCAACGCATTATTAATTAATCCATCATCAACAACAATATTTTCATATTCCAAGTCAATACCAAATTCCATTTAAATCCTACTTGATTCATGGAAAACAACATCAATCATAATGTCTCACAGTACAACGACATGCTATAGCATTTCAACAAAGATATAACAATTCAATAGGCTACAACATGCTCCACGCTTCATCAACTTCAAGTCTAATCAAATCACTCAAACAAGATTTAAGTCACGCAATACAATTCAATTTACACGCAGGCCAAAAGCATGCTACAACATTTCCAACAACACATAAAAGTACTACAAGTACTACCACACTATCAAACAATCAAACAAGCAACAAACAAGGCGAAAAGCCCAAACTCATTATATAAGAATTTCCCCTACCTTGGGCGCTTTAACAATCCAAGCAAGGAAATCCAAATAATCGTCAAGTCGCACTTATCTGCGTACCTTAAGAACTAACCTTAACAACACAAACTTAACTAAATTAGAACTAAAACTTAGTCCTAATGCCCCTAGGGCAGCCACGGCTTAGGCATCCTAAAGCCTAGGAATTACTTGACTTAATCCCTAATTGGTGCTATCTAGCCATATGCCAAGGTACATATTCAAACCATGCAAGTTTTGAAACTTTTTCAAAAGCTAAGCACTTAGAAAATATCAAAACCCAAAACTTACCAATTGGAATAGTGTTTTACCAAATGAATAGTGTTTTTCCAAACTTAAACCACTTTTTAAAACATTAAAACATGTTATAAAATTCTAGAAACAATTTCCTTATTGTTGTGAAACAATTCTCAAAACATAACACAATTCTTTTCCCAAAAATTAAACCTCTATGAAAGATTTTGCTAAACCAAGTCTCTACCCACTTTTCACAACATATTTTAGGCCTAAACAAATTTAGTATCATGTTCCAAAACACCATAAGGCCCACGGTTTAAAGCTTCAAAACAACTCCAAAGTTTCAAGCTATTAACTTCTAAGTCATTACAAATTTTGTTCAATCAAAACTTCTTATCAAAACCAACTTATTTACCACTTTAATACAATTAAAAACATGTTCAAACCCACTCAAATCATGCCTAAAAGTTACTGTTTTGATGGCCCTAAAACAGCCCCAAAAATCCATTTGTTTCAAACAATTTTTCAAAGCTCCACACATAGAAATCTTTATAGCTTTAAAGTTCTAACCAAAACCAACTTCTTAAACACTTTAATCACTTTGAAAACAATTTAAAACATCCCCTAAACCATGCTTAGGATCCACGGTTCCAGCCCCTACAAAATCCCCAAATTATTTTCACAAAACTTGTTAAACATGCATATTGACTAGTTTCCAAACTAATCAAGTATAACCCATCAAAGAACTAACTTTAAATCAACAAAATCAAACCAAAATAACCTTGAACAGCCCCTAATTTTGTTCAGCCCCAAAACCTAGGGTTTCCCAAAATTTCAATTACCAAAAACAAGCTTAATCATTGAAGGAAACAAAGGGCTAAAAGACTAGTCATGCATATCTAGCTAAATCTAACACCTTTTAGCAAAAACAACTCCTAAAACCAACCAAACCCATTCATGAGAGTCAAGAGAGGAAAAGGAATGGATATGAAGCTTACCAAACAAGGAGATGATGGTTAATCAAGGGTTAGGAAGAATGGATGGAAGATTGAAGCTTAAACAACAAATTCCTTCAAGAATCAAAACCAAAATTGTGAGAAACAACTCTTGGACCATGAAAGCTCATCCATGGCAGCCATGGAGAAGGGAAAAAGAATTAGAAATCTTACCCACAAGGATGGTGGTGATCGAATCAAGGAGGAAGAAGAAAGGAACATGTTTTCCTACTAAATCTCTAATCTTTCTTCAAGAACACCACTTTCTCTCTCAAGAATTTTTCTCTCCAAGCTTTCTACAATGGAGGAATGAAATGAATCTGGTCTTGGCTGTGTGGGAGAGCCACGAAATTGGAGGGATAAGGATGGAAAGAAATTGTTCATTTAGTTCCAACTTAACCAATTAGTTACTAACTAACTAAGTTAACTACCTACAAATTACTAATTAACCAATCATAATAAAACACATGCCATGGAAGGTTCTAAAGGTCCATATTCATCTCCCCTAGCACATGTGCAGCTGCCATACATCCCCCTTGGCCACAGGTTTCGTTTCATCACGTTTTGCTGCTTCGCCAATCGGTGCACGACGTTACGCGTATATTAGGTTTTAATAATAAAAACTCCAAAAATATTTCTAATTATAACCCCACACCCAAAAATCACAAATATTCCTCGTGGCATAAGAAAAGTATCTATGTATCTCGTTTTCTCGAAATGCGAACCGAAACGTCGCAATTAGGTAGTCTCTGGCCATAGAAAATACACTAAATATTTTCTGATGCCCAAAAATTCTAGAAAAATTACAATAAATCCTAAATATTGGAAAATGCTAAGATCTCAAATTTTATAAAATTTGGATCACGTTTGGGCATGTTTCAGTTAGAAACACACACAATAGCCTATCTACTGTAATTCAACAGAATTCTCGCCAGAATAAAACTGTAAATTAGTGAGGATCACTAATTTCAATTTCTCTTATCATATAAATATTATTCAATCAATAAAATTATCAAAACAAAATCATTAAAATAATAGTCATATTAAATATGACATAAAACAGACGATTAATACTATAACTAAATAATAAAAATCCAAACTATGACTTAAAAATAACTATTAAGTCCTAAAATTATTTTTCATTCAATAAAATAATTTTCTTTAATCAAACAACAATCTTTCACATTTTTCGATATTAAATCATATTAAAAACAAGATATCGCCTACACTGCCTCTTAATCAATTAATTGTTAAAACAGTAAATTGTTCACAATAAATCTTTGTTGTTCTTCATACTTTTAACAAACCATTGAGGTCATGACTCTCTACGATTTATTTTCAAGTAGTTGGAACTACAAAATAATTTTCATAAAAATTGGGATGTTACAATAACCAGCAAAAAATGACAAATAAACCATAAACACACCAAAAATGAAAAATAATTACAATCAGAAAGAGACCAATAAGTTGATAAAAAAAACCTTGCTTAAAGAAGGCTCGTCACCACCATCTTCAAGCCTTGCGCGAAGCTCGTCACGACCGTCTTCAACAATGGCAGGAGGCTCGTCTTCACCACAGTATTTTACGAGCACATTCAGAGAGTAGGAGCTAGAGATATAAAGGAGCTTGGGTTCACCACCATATTTCACCACGTAGAGAGGAAGGGGAAAGAGACAGAGCTTGGGTTCTCCAAGTTTTTACTTTCAGAGGACCATATGTGAGGAGAGAGAAATGAGTTTTCTTTCTCTAAATGAAGGAGGGAGCTAGAGATGGGAAGTGACTGTAGTGACTAGTGAGGATGGGGAAATAGACAGACCAAAACAAATGTTTTCTGAGGGAGGACCGCGTGCGAGGAGAGGGAAAGAAGAATGAGGTGTCAACTTTCTTTCAGACTCTAAATGAACGAAGGAAGGAAATATTTCTTTTTTGCAAATTACGAATCTACGCCTACACATATATGATGTCCATCATATGTTGTCAATTTTGGTTTATGTTAAATGATAGCGTAAGACATCTCAACTTTGGTGAAAACAACCAATGATTATTGTTATATCATATTTCATTCACTCAAATTGGTTTTGAATATAAAATTAAAAATTCTTATTGTCACTCATAAAAGATTTGTGTTGAGAATATTTTATTTTAAGGACAATATCAAAAAATAATTCATGATATTTCTTTATTTTCACAGGATTCCTTATCTTCCCAAGTGCTTTAATACTTACTTCTTAGCTTTGGTGCCGAAAGTTGAAAACCTTTTCTATTTAGGGGAGTTTTAGCTTATATCCTTGTTAAAGTGCTAGTATAAATTAGTGGCTAAAGTATTGGCTATGTGATTAGCTTTGGTGAAAGATTCTATCATCACTCCTACTCAATCCGTCTTTATTCGATGTAGGTAACTTGTTGATATTATTGTGGTGGTAAATGAGGTGATTGACTGTGATTAGAGGATTGGTAAGAACTATATAATTTTTAAGGTTGACTTTGAAAATACTTATGGCTCGATTGACTGGGAATGAAGAGCACGGATCCGAGCTTGTGTTTTCTCTAAGAGTCTCTCGGAGCTAGTTAATGAGAGTCCGATGGAGGAAGTTAATATTAAGTGATGCCTTGAGCAAGGTGACCCGCTGGCGTCATTCCTTTTTCTATTGGTGGTTGAGAGGCTTCGAGGAGTCATGAGGACTACGGAAGCACCGGATTGCAGGGAATAATGGTGATTACTGATCGTAATTTAATTTTGTTATTATTTAGGCGAACAATTTGTATTGTAGTTGTGACGTCCTAGCAGACTACTAGTGATGACACAAAATAATAAAGACAATCAGAGTGCACAAAACAAACATTTTCTTTATTCATATTCCCACGAAGGGGAAAACATAGTGTCATAAATTTTTTATTACATTGGACAGTAACAGGACTCAACACTAATGAGGATTAAATAAATCCTCTGCCAACATCCCCAAAAATCTCAAGAACAACCTTCAAATGGCTAGGTGGTTATGGGCTCCCTCTTGGGGTTCTCCATCTTCTTCCACTTTATCCGTGTCCATGGGATCTATGTTTTACTTAAATCCAAGAAAAATAAGAAAAGAGATTGGGAGATAAGAAACTGATTAACACACCAAAAAGATGGGAAAGTACAGTTAGAACAATAGTATAAATAGCAATATTTCCAATTATGTTTCACAAGAGTCAATGCTTCGAATTAAGGTCCTACTGTTTTAAATCATATTTTATTTCTTTCTTTTTATATTTATCCAGTGGCCACTATCTATATCAGATCCTCCTTATTGGCCCCACCAGGCCTACCTATGTTGTCCCTATCTCGCCAACTGAGGATAGGAACGAGCCAGTCGTCCATCTGGCATATCCAACTCATCGTACTCCTAAGAGTGGCTCACTGCCCCAGTGCCAGGTGTTGGGATGCCTCTAGATTGCACATACTATGGACTCTAATATGCCAGTAACCCCGTCACGATGAGTGAGTTACCCGACTACCAAGACATGGAGGGAGCGACCCGTCCGTTACCAAACGTATGTCGGACCCAAACAATCCTTAAGGAAACCGCAAGTCCTCTGTACGTATACTGTACTCATACTCTAGTACATCTGGCCTCGTACGTACTGGCCAACCCAATATGCATGACAGTCGTTTATCTTACTCTCTTTATAATCTTTTTCAATGCTCTTAATAGATTAAAGCCTAGTATATTCTAATCCACAACCATTATATTCTTTTCAGATCCTTACTTAGATTCTTCTAACCACCAAGATTTACACATATCAACCAAGTAATCAAGCAATCACAAACAAAGCAACCATCATACAATTCTAACATCGCTTAAGGCGACTTATTAAACAAATAAGTCATCTAACCTAGGGTAATAACTAGCTTAATTATTCGTATATGGTTGATAGGTTTACGATCATTGTCCTTAGTAATTGTATCCTATAATTTCCCTTCTAGGAAACTGTTGTTATCAACCCCTAATAAACCTTGGGACACTCTACACTACTTACACTATTAATTCTAACCTACTATCCTAGTGATTAGGGTTTCTTTCTCCCACCCCTGGTAATGACGCCTGATAAGCTTCCTAGCTTCTGTCTTTCGTTCATTTCCTAGCTTCCTTCCTTGCCCCCGAGTTCGTTAGAGCCTAGTTAGGACTATTTAAAAGTCGAATGATCACCCGGAAAGGGTAATTTCTTCCTAATCCGAGAGAGAGAGAGTATTTAGATAGAGAGGCTATGGGCCTTGGTTATGTCCCAAATGAGAAGAGGTGGGCAGATTTATACTTGCTGGTCTAGGTTTGTCACATCGCGAGAAGGAGCTGGTCGCGACGCTAGAGGACAAGTGTTGGACATGAGGCATCTTCGTGTCACTAACTCTGGATGGGTGGCTAAGGTGTGCGTCGCGTCACGGGATATTCATGTCGCGTTACGCACTGCTATCCCTCGCGTTTCAAGGTGTAGTCTCTCGTAATACGAGAGTGTCAATGCAGAATTTCTTCTAATTTTGAGTTTTAAACTCTATTCCAAGTTCCTAATCCTAATTTAAGGACTATATCTAGGCTTTATAGATTATGGGATGTCACATAATCCCCCTAAATAAAATCACATTACATCCTCACCTGCTCTGAGGTTTGTTGTATCAATTTTGATCCTAAAATCAGATTTTCTTCTGACACAAACCAACATAATGGGGTTCTACACTTTCTTCCCTATAGAGCCTCATAGTGTCATCCTTATACTGGAATGATAGCTATTATTATAAGTGAATTCTATTAAGGATAACAACTCATCCCAGTTTCCCATCTTCTCTAGGGTATAGGCTCATAGAAGATCATCCAAAGACTGAATGATCTTTTCGATTGGCCATCCGTCCGAGGATGATAAACCCGAGCTCATATTCAGCTTAGTTCCCATTGCTGTTTGAACTTTCTTCTAGAGTCTAGACGCAAATCTAGGATCTTTATTAGAAATGATACTTATTGGAACCCCATGCAACCAAACAACTGTCGTCATGTATAATTTAGTTAATCATTTTAATGAATAACCCATGTTGATTGGTAAGAAGTGCTCACACTTGGTAAGTCTGTCTACAATTACCCATATTTCATCAAATTTCTTACAGTCTTGGGTACAAAATCTAGAGCAATACTATCCCATTTCCATTATGGGATGTCTAAAGGTTGTAACAGTCTTACTAGTTTCTAGTGTTCTATTTTAGCCTTTTGGCAGGTGAGACAAGACAGTGTGTATTTTACCACTTCCTTTTCATCCCTGGCCACCAAAAGTTCTTCTTCAAGTCCTGATACCATTTTGTGGCACCTGGATGAAAGTTTAATTTACTCTTATGCTCCTCGTCCAAAATTACTTTCCCCAACTTTTCATTTTGAGGGACACAAATTCTTCCTTTAAATCTGATGATGTCGTCCTCCTCCATCTTGAAGTCAGAGCAAGAGTCCATCTTATCCTTTAACTTTCGCAAGTGTTGATCTTGTTTTTGTTTCTGCTTGATGGATTCTAGAAAATCATCACTTATAGTTAGGTGGCTTAGATACACTCGAATCCTCACAGAACTCTATCCTTAAATTCAGGTCTCTAAATTGTTCTGTGAGTTCAAGTTCCTTTATCATCATAGCAGACACATTTATGGTTTTCCTACTTAGAGCATTTGCTACGACATTAACTTTCTCGTGGTGAAATAATAAATCGAAATTCGTAATCCTTTACGAATTCCATCCACCTCCTTTGTCGCATGCTTAGTTCCTTTTGATCAAAGATATACTTTAAACTCTTATGATCACTAAACACGCGAAATTTTGCCTCATGTAAATAATGTCTCCAGATTTTGAGGGCAAATACTATAGCTGCTAATTCCAAATCATGGGTGGGGTAATTCTATTCATTGGGTCTTAGTTGCTGGGAAGCGTAACCCACCACTCTCCTTTCTTGCATAAGCAGGCATCCTAATCCTAAGTGGGAGGCATCACAATATAACTCGAATTCACCAAAAGGGTTAGGTAGGGCTAAGACTGGGGGTGCATTTAATCTCTTCTCTAGTTCCTGAAAACTTGTTTCACATTGTTCCGACCAATAATATCACATATTCTTCTTAGTTAATCGCGTCAATGGCAACTCGACCTTAAAAAAAATATCCTCTATGAACCTTCGGTAGTATCCTAACAAACCTAGAAAACTCCTTATTTCACTTATATTCTTAGATCTTTCCCAATTTAATACCGCTTCTGCTTTAGCAGGATCTACAGATATCCCTTCCTTACTAATTATATGCCCTAAGAATTGTACTTTTTCTAACCAAAATTCACACTTAGACAACTTAGCATAAAGTTGTCAATCCTTTAAGACTTGAATTACTATTCTTAGGTGCTCCATATGTTCTTCTGTGGTGCGAGAATAGATAAGTATGTTATCTATGAAGACGGCTACAAAGCTATCCAACAATGGAGTGTACAAAACAAACATTTTAATTATTCATATTCCCACGAAGGGGAAAGTGTAGTGTCATAACATTATTATTACATAGGATAGTAACAGGACTCAACACTGGCGAACTTCGAGAAATCCAAGATGGATGAGGATTAAACAAATCCTCTGCCAACTTCCCTAGAATTCTCAGGAACAACCTTCAAATGGCAAGGTGGTCATGGGCTCCCTCTTGGGGTTCTCCATCATCTTCCTCTTCATCTGTGTCCATGGAATCTATATTTTAGAAAAAGCCAAGAAAAACAAGAAAAGAGATTGGGAAATAAGAAAATGACTAATACACTAAAAAGATGGGAAAGTACAATTAGAACAACAGTATAAATAACAATATTTCAAAATAAGTTTCACAAGAGTCAATGCTTAGAATTAAGGTCCTACTGTTTTAAATCATATTTTATTTCTTTCTTTTTATATTTATGTTGTGGCCACTATCTATCAAATCCTCCTTATTGGCCTCACCAGGCTTACATATGTTGTCCTTATCTCGCCACCAAGGATAGGAACGAGCCTTTCGTCCATCTGGCATTCATCTTGCATATCCAGCTCATCGTACCCCTAAAAGTGGCTTTTTGGCTCGGTGGCAGGTGTCACGGTGCCTTTGGATCGCACATACTATGGACTCTAATTTTCCAATAACCTCATCAGGATGAGTGAGTTACCCGACTACCAAGACATGGAGCGAGCGACCCGTCCATCACCAAAGATATGTCGGACCCAAAATAATCCTCAAGGAAACCATAAGTCCTCTGTACTGCGCATATCGTACTCACACTCCAGTACATCTGGCCTCATATGTACTGGCCAACCCAATACACTTGATAGTGGTTTATCGTACTCTCTACTTATAATCCTTTTCACTACTCTCAATACTTCAATATATTAAAGCCTAGTATATTCTAATCAACAACCATTACATTCTCTGCGTATCCTTACTTAGATTCTTTTAACCATCAAGATTTACTCATATCAACCAAGTAATCAAGCAATCAAAAACAAAACAACCATCATATAATTCTAATATTGCTTAACGCAACCTAATAAACAAGTATGTCATCTAACCTAGGGTTATAGCTAGAATAATAATTCATATATGGTTGATAGGTTTGTTAGAACCTAAACGATTGAGAAGTTTAGACCTTCATTAATTTTGATGATAACAAAGTATTTGCAAGTGAAAAATTTAACTTCTAATAATTCTTGAAGTGTGTAGGTATTAAAATCACTCCTATATTATGTCTCACTCAAGTAAGAAGAAGAACTTCACAGGAAGATGAATACATTCCATGTGTGTCTGCATCCGTTTCACTCTAGCTTCTTGCTTATAGCGAGCATCCGGTAGTGTAATCTTATGACACGTTGTTACTCAATTGCTGGGAGTGTCCGTTTTGATTTATGAGTAAGCATCTGTTTTTATTAATGAAGCACGTGTTGGTCACGTTTATACTTTTTTACCTCAGCTATTCTGGAACGGAATTCGAATTTGATTTTGTGCGCTCAATTTCATGTACGAGGTATCAAAGGTGACACCTTTAGAATAAGACAAATTCGTACAAGGTAATTGTGTGAAAAGCAGATAGTACCATAATGGAAATGTGTACTATTCTGATATTCTCTGGAAAGAAAGAAAAGGACGTATATTCAAAATTACCTCACTCAATGATTTGGAGCTGAAATATCTGCAATGGTATTATCCTCAAGACTCCTATAAATACCTCAATATCTTCATTGAAGACAAGGAATAGAAACTACATTCTGAAAGAGCTATTACTCAAGTGATCAATCAAGTTTCATGCCAAGTTTCTGGAAACCAAAGAACTGAACTTCAGCATCTTATATTCTTTCTTTTAAAAAGCTAGTTTTTTTAGCTTAATCTTTTCATCCTCTTTATGAGAGTTATTTGATTGTATTCAAAAGAAAAAACCTTTGTAAATGTTGTATTGCCTAGTTACAGGCTTGATTCCCCAAAGGCTCAAACGTACTGAGTTGTTTTAAGAAGTTAAGAGTATAGTCAAGTTTGTGACAGTAGAATACTCTTAAGAAAATTTGTAATCAGTTGATTATAGTGAAAATCCTTTAGGAACGAAGGGACTAGACGTAGCTATTAGTTTGGTGGTGAACTAGTATAAATCTCTGTGTCTCTTGCTTTAATGCTTTACATTTACTTTAGTCTTGCAAAGTAAAACAAGTTATCATAAACTTCTTTTCAGCGTCCAGTTACATTCCAGCATCCGATAACAAGCAGTTTTCAAAACATAGTGTTTTTATCTTAAAGTTTGCAAAAAGCTTTCAACACAATTCAATCCCCCTTCTTATGTCCACGTTCAAGGTTTAAGATCACTGTCCTCAGTAATCGTATCCCACAGTTTCTCTCACAGGAAACTGTTGTTATATACCCCTAGTAGTGCGTGGGTTACTCTACACTATTAAAACTATTAATTCTAACCTACTATCCGGGAGATTAGGGTTTCTTTCTGCCACACCTACTAATGACGCTTGATAAGCTTCCTAGATTCCACAGTCGTTCCTTTCCTAGCTTCCTTCCTTGCCCCTGAGTTCATTAGAGCCTAGTTAGGACTATCTAAAGGTTGAATGATCACCCAAAGAGGGTAATTTCTTCCTAATCCTTGAGAGAGAGTATTTAGAAAGAGAGGCTATGGGCTTTGTTTGTGCCCAAAATGAGAAGAGGAGGGCTTATTTATACTTGTTGGTCTAGGCTCGTCACGTCACAAAAAGGATATGGTCGCAACGTGAGAGGACAAATGTTGGACACGGGGCTGCTACATGTCAGTGACTCTAGATGCGTGGCTAAGGTGTGCATCGCATCGCGAGAAATTCATGTCGCATCGCACACCATTAACGCTCACATTAGAGGTGTAGTCTCTTGCGACGCGAGAGTGTCATTGCAACATTTATTCTAATTTTGAGTTTTAAACTCAATTCTAAGGTCCTAATCCTAATTTAAGGACTATTTCTAGGATTTATAGATTATGGGATGTCACAATAGCGACCTAAAAGCTGTGAGAACACAAAACACACGAATAAGAGAGCAGTGGATTAGAGCCTAGGGTAACAGTTTCATTTGTCCCTTTACCCTTTCCCTTAGTTTGATCGTATTTATTTCCTTAAATACCTTTGATTACCGATCCCTTTACTGATATAGTTAAAACATTGGTGAAGCAAATCTAACTACCTTTTCCCTAACATAACCCCTCCTTTGACCAAGTGAGATTTAAAGTTAGGAAAAACATTAAGCGCGAAGAAGTTTAAATAACAGGAAAATTAGAACTAGCAATTATGGAGTCCTAGTTTACTAACCCCAATTATTATGCAGGTCCACCAATTGTCAAAGCACGATCACCATTAACTAACTGGTTATTAACTTGTTTAGTGTGATTAATTCTAGCATCAGACAAATAAGGAATGAAAAAAGAAAATCAAATCGTTGAGAAAAGGGTTCAGAGTTCAAAATCTATCTAATACCCTAGAAGAGAGCTTAGTTGCTTATGTCCAAAGTAAAAACAGTAAACAGAGGAAACAAGCAATCATGAAACATAGTGAAGAGTTGGGGTGAAAAACCGGTGTAAGATCTCTTGATTCATCATTCAATCCTTGGTCTCCACTCCAGAGCTCTCCAATAGGCACTAGGTTTTTCTCAGCAGCAAAAGGTCCTTTTTGTGAAGTCAGCCCCCTTATTTTTAGAAATAGACTTATTTTCCCGCAGAAATAGCATGCAAGGCCATGTACGAGACGTGCCTAAAATTGATGCACGGACGTGCATATATGCACGACCTAGTACGAGGCAGTGGTAGTGATCTAATGCATGGTCGTGCATAAGCTTGTAAGGTTGTGCTTTGAGGTGGCTCTTGAATCTGGCTTCTGGAATAAGGCACGATCGTGCAGACTCCCCTGCATAGGCTGTGCATCATATCATGATGCGAAAATATGCATATTTTATCTATCTCTCCTTTCTCCTATTTGGTACCTTTATACACAAATTAAAACAATAATTAGTAATATTTAAGAAATAGTGATAGATTATGCTAGGATTCATGACTATTTTACCCCCCTTATTTTGCACTAAATATTGGTTCATCAACTTCCCCACACTTAACCTTTGCTTGTCCTCATGAAAATTCGAGCTTAACCTTTGCTTGTCCCCACACTTTATTTAGTCCTGTAACATCCCAATTTTTAGGAAAATTATTTTATAGTTCCGACTACTTAAAAATAAATCATAGAGATTGATCACCTCAATGGTTTGTTAAAAGTATGAGGAACAACAAAGATTTATTGTAAACAATTTACTGTTTTAGTAATTAATTCAGATTAAGAGGCAGTGTAGACGTATGCTGTTTTTAGTATGAATTAATCTTAAAAAAATGTGAAAAATTGTTGTTGATTAGAGAAAATTATTTTATTGAATGAAAAATAATTTTAGGACTTAATAGTTATTTTTAAGTCATAGTTTGGATTTTTATTATTTAGTTATTGTATTAATCGTCTGTTTTATGTCATATTTAATATGACTATTATTTTAATGATTTTTTTTTGATAAATTTTATTGATTGAATAATGTCTATATGATAAGAGAAATTAAAATTAGTGATCCTCACTAATTTACAGTTTTTATTACGCTGCGAGAATTCTGTTGAATTCTGCCGTAGCTAGGCTATTGTGTGTGTTTCTAACTGAAACATGCCTAAACGTGATCCAAATTTTATAAAATTTGAGATCTTAGCATTTTCCAATATTTTGATTTATTGTAATTTTTTTAGAATTTTTGGGCATCAGAAAATATATAGGGTATTTTCTACGCCTAGAAATGCCCTAATTGCGACTTTTCGGTTCGCATTTCGAGAAAACGAGAAATGTGAGAACATTTCTCATGCCGTGAGGAACATTTTGGCCAAACAATTATTTTTGGGTATGGGGTTATAATTAGAATTATTTTTGGGAGTTTTAGTAATTAAAAACCTAATATACGCGAAACGCCGCGCACCCGGTTGGGCGAAAACGCGCCGTAACGAGACCCTGAGATATTTTGGGCAAAGGGGAGATGCATCCAGCCACTAGGGGAGCTGAATATGCTTTTAATGATGGCATTTACAAGTGTCAAGGTGTGATTGGTTGGTTAATAAATGGTAGGAAGTTAGTTTAGTTAGTTTGTAACTTGTTTGGTTAATTCCCAACTAAATGAAGAAATTTCTTCCTTCCATATCCTCAAAATTTCGTGGCTTCTCCTTCCATTTGGCTGCTCCATTTCAGTTCCTTTCATTGTTGAAAAGCTTGAAAAAAATTCTAGAAAGAGAAAGTGGTGGTTTTGGAAGTTTTGATGATCAAAGTTTCCATCTTTGCTTCCTTCCTTCTCAATCCTTGTTCTATCATCTCTAATCTTCTTGGTAAGGATTCTAATCCCTTCTCCTTTCTCATGGCTGCCATGATTGTACCTTTCATGATTTTAGGAGTTGTTTTTGCTTAAAGGTGTTAGATTTTGCTAGATTAGCATGACTAGTTCCTTAACCCCTTATTTTCCACCTAGATTAGGCTTGTTCTTGGTTTTTAAAATTTGTGAAAACCTAAATTTTGGGGCTGAACGAAATTAGGGGCTGTTCAAGGTTGTTTTGGTTTGATTTTGTTTGATTTAGAGTTAGTTCTTTGATGGGTTTTAAGTGGTATGCTTGAAACTAGTCTTATATGCATAACAAGCAAGTTTTTATAAAATCAAATTGGTGAACTTTGGGGATGGTAACCGTGGCCATTAAGGGCTGTTTATGTTTGTTTTTAATCATGCTTTGTTGCTTAAAATTTATGATTAACTTGTGTTAAGATGTAGTAATGAGATTTAGCATTTTAGCAACTTGTGTGGTTTGAAATAAAATGAATTTAGGGGCTGTTTTGGGCCTCCAAAAATCGTGATTTAAGAGCAAGTTTTTGATGATGTTTTAACTTGTATTTATAGAAAAGATGTGACTTGTTTTAGTGCAAAGTGGTTGTGGAAAACTTGTTTAAATTATAGATGGTTAGACTTTGATGTTTACTTGGAATACAAGTTGTTTTATAAAGTTGAAAACAATTAAATTTTGGGGCTGTTTATAGTTCCTAAAAACAGTAGCTTTTAGGCATGATTTAAGTGAGTTTGGACTTGTTTTTAATTGTATTAAAGTGGTATGGAAATTGGGTTATGATAGGGAGTTTTGATTAAACAAAAGTTGTAATGATTTAGGAGTTAAAAGTTTGAAAACCTTGAGTTTGTTTTTGTGGTCTTAAAACCGTGACCTATGAGAAGAGTTAGGGTATGATTTTAATTTGATTTCAACCTAAAAGATGTTGTGAAAAGTGGGTAGTGATTTGATTTAGCAAAACAATTCAAAGAAGTATGATTTTGGGAAAAGATTTGGTTTATTTCTTAAGAATTGTTTTGAACTTGTATTGAATTTATTTCTAAAATTTTGTGACATGTTTTAGTGTTTTAAAAAGTGGTTCAAAGTTTGCAAAAATACTATTCATTTGGTAAAACACTATTTGTAACACGCGTATTTTTACGGTACGTTAGTTAACGTTATTTAGTGTAATTCTGTCGTATTTACGCTACAATAAAGCAATTTCTTGTTCCCTAAGAAAGCGTATGAATTACATCAAGATTAAATTAAATTTGAGAATTAATATTTTATATTAATCCACGGTTTGAAAATCGTCGAAAAATTCTAACGAAAATTCGTCGCGTTTCGAATCGCCGGGCGGTTTTGTCGCAGATAAAATTCTAAATGAACTCCGATTTCGATGAAAATCGAATCGTAACTTGTTGAGACTATTTTTGAATATTTGAAATGAATTTTATTATTTATAATTAAATATTTTCACGCGATGAATTAATTTCTCGTTAAATTAATTTTCGCGAGTTTATCGGTAACGCGGTATTTCGTCGCCGTGTTTTAAACAACCCCTAGACTCTAGAATTAGTGGGTAATCATGAGAGATGTGAGATTAGGTGGGTAAGACTAGATGATGTGGTTAGGTAATAGGTGTCACATAATGTGTGATTTATTTCAAAAAAAATTTACTTTACTTATTTTAAATTTTTATCAATGATGTGCTAACTTATTTAAGTGGATAAAATGTGAACCACTCCCCATTTTTTCAGCACCATTCACGCCACCCCCACCTTCTCCAACCTTCATCTTCATCTTCATCTTCTTCTTTCTTTCCTCTTGAGCAAGAAATGAGTTCCAAGTTCCATAGCCAACAACTTCCACACCTTTGAGATTTTGGTCTTACTTCCTTCATCAAAGTTGCTCCAAATCTTCTCCTCTATCTAGTTCCTCATCCTCATCATCATCTAAAGTAAGGAAAATCAGTTTTTCCTTCCTCCATTTTACTGTTTAAAATCGCAAATTCCCTCCCCTTTGTGTAGTTGATTTTTCTTGTTTTCAAACCTTGTTTCTTATTAGGTTTTCTTCCATACTTCATTATCTATGTATCCTAACTATTTGAGCATGAGAAAATCAATTTTTTTTTGTCCCAAAACAGCCCCTTGAACAGCACCCCACATCCCTTTTTTTGTTTGATTAATTGATTTTGCTTTCCTGGTTTTAATTAATTGATATTTATGTGTTGTTTGTTGGTTTGATTTGTGCAAGAGAAGATGAGACATCCTTAAACCCTCTCATTAAGCTTTAGGGTGAAAACCCTAAGTGTTAGAAAGGGGGAAAATGATGTGATTCTCTTTGAATCAAACAATTAGTGATTTGTTGTGTTAATTGTAGTTATATGATGCTTGATTGGGTTAGAAATTGTAATGAGCATGCTTAGTTTATTATTTTTGGGTTTATGTTCATTCTTGAACTAGAGAAAATGTGGGTTCTAGTTGTGGGTCATTGCCTTGAATTGTCTAATTAAATTGTTGGGGTGATTTAATTGATTTTGGAAGTTGTGTGATGCATATTAGAGTTAGAGTTTTTAGTGAGCATGAATAAATTGTTATTTTAAGGTTTTGCCTATTCTTGGAACTATAGAAAAATTGTGTTGTGATGTATAACCTTGTGTTCAAGTGTTTAATTAAAATGTTTTAGTTAATTTCAAGGTTTTTGAGATAGAGTTGCATGAATGAGTATAAGTGTTAGGCTATGTTTTGGGCAAAATTGAAGCTTGGAGGACTAAAATGGCACGTAAGATTTGATTGAGTTATTCTTTAATTTTTAGCATGTTATAACTATGATTTAAATATTTTTGGAACTTAATAGTTTGGTCTTGAGAGCATGATTAGGTATTTATTTAGAATTTTGAGATTCTTGAAGTGTTGTATAACATGCCTAGACTTGTTGATATAAGTTGTCTTAGGGGATTAAATGCTATTTGATGATTGTTTGAGTTTAGAAATCATGCATGGAAAATGGTTACCTATTTAAAAGAAGATTTTGCAATTTTTTTTTAAGGGGAATGAAGGGTGTGGCCACGGGATCTTTGAGCTTAGAAGGAAATTATTTTGTGTGTTCTTTGCTTTAATTATGTGCTTAAGTGTTAGATAACATGTTTAGAATAACTTAAGGCTAGTAAGATAGATATGCATGAGTTAGCATGATTGTAGTTTATGTCTTATGCAAAATTTGGTTTTTGAAGGATTAGAATAGTATGTAGGATTTGACCAAGTTGTTCTTTAAATTTCTAACATGATGATGACATGATTCAATATGTGTTAAATAGGAAATTGAGAGTAACTTGTCTTTGAAAGGAAAAGGGGTTTAGATGTGGTTGTTTGAAAGAATCCTTAAAAAAACTCTTGTTTTTGGAAAATATTCTAGATTATGCTTGAACTATGTTTAGCTATAGTTGTTGTTCTATTGCCTTGAAGTGTGTTTGGAACTGCAATTGGAAATAACTTGGAAGTTACCATGGATATGGAAGGAAGGCTTGCAAACATTTTTGAGAAAAGAGGAAGTAGAGGTCGTGAGGCCATAGGTGTTTTTGGAAAAGAGATTTTTGGTTTGCTGACTTGTTTAAAGATTAATTGAACATGTGTTTTGGGTCTTATAAGTTTTATGTAAGTGGTTAGTAGTTATGCTTTATGCTTAAGGTTTTAAGCAAGTGTCTTGTATGGTTAAGTGTTAGGATTTTGAAAGTTATGAAAATTGATTAATTAAATTGTGCTTACTTTAAAACTTTCAAGTACGTTGGCATTTTTCTAAAGTGAAGTGTTATGCGTTACCTTTCGAAAAATGTTTGATTTAAAAACCCTATTTATTTTCTAGTAACTAATTATTGAAAAATGCTTGAATGAATTTGGTTAGAGAAAGGGTTAAGTTTGAGTGCATAAGTTTGTAGAATTAAGTTTTTAGAATTTCGCTAAGTCGTTTCATGCGTTAGGCTCGAATAACCCGAGACAGTGCGGTACGGAGATCGAGGAGCACGTGGACACGTAGCTTGGAGTTCGGTAAGGGCGCTTTACATTTATACTTATTTCTGTATGTCCTTGTGTAAGGGCAATTTTTAGATGCGAATTTAATTTCAAGTGTTTACGCGAAGAAGTCTGAGAACCTCAGGGTTCGAAGTGAGGGTCTTATACCCCTTCGTTTTATTTTTGTTATATATATTGATTATTTAGTGGGCTTGTCTGCAAGTGGTTGGTAGCTGTCCCCAACCCCCCACACTTGTTTGTTCCTCTCTGTGAACTCCACCAAGTTGCAGAGGGATGGATTCTATGATTTGATTGTCGTCTGTTGTTGTTGAGCTGTGAATTGTTTATACTGTTTGTATCGTTGAATTGCGTTTCTCCATGCAAACTGCGTTTATTGCTTAAATTATTGAATTACGTTTCTTCATATTAAGCATGCTCTTATTATTTGATATGCGGTCGAATAATCTTGCGTATAACTCTTTGAATATCGTATGCGGCGAATTGTTCATCGAGTCCGAGAGCATTGTCGAGTCATCGAGACGTTTTTGAGCTGTGAGCCAGATAACTGAGGGTGCTAGGTCCCCTTCGTTTATGGTGGATTAGCTAGGCGTCGCAGTCATAAGGAACCTGAGTCGCTTACCTAGGGAGAACGAGGATCCCAAAGCTACGGCTGGTATTCAGCGGATGGATCAGCGTCTGCTTTCTGGAAAAATTGTCGAGTCGAGAGAAAATGAGTCGTGAAATGAGTCATGAGTCGAGTCTTGAGCGAGTATTTTGAATTGACCTTTGTGAACTGTATGCGTTGCTGTTGGTTATTATTTTGTGAATTTGTTATATTTGATTTGTTGAGAAGTTGACCCTTTCCCGTGGTACCTTCGATTCATGATGGCTACCAAGGTGATGGAGAAGAGCATTCTGATACCCGAGATGCAGACCTCATCGGAGATTATCTTTGACTTTCCCGACATTGAGCTACCTACGGCTATGGAGTTTGATCCTATCACCCGCCACGTGGTTGACACGGGGGATGTTGTGCAGACCTTTAGAGAGGATGGTATGGTTGTGAGGCGGGAGGTGACTAGACGTACCGTGAGCTTCCCGATTAGGACGACACAGATCATCGAGGCTTGGAGGGCTTCTTAGGGAGAGGAGGCTATGCCAGACTCTTCCTCGTCTCCCGAGGGATCGACTGACATGCCTAGAGCGACGGTTCCCAGGCTTTTATCCCGCGGATGTGGTCGAGGACCACGGGTGAGATGGGCCGCTCGTAAGAGCGTGATTAGGCGAGGATCAGCAGGAGCATCGACTTCGAGGGTGGTTGCTATTCCGAGTTCCCCTCTTGAGGACCGAGTTCTCACCCCACCAGTGGAGCGACCCCCCGTTTGTACGGTATGTGGGGAGGCAGATTGCTTAGGTGCACGGACTGATGACGATATGGCTGGAGGAGAGTACGTGCCGAGTGATGTGCTCGAGGATGTTCCAGCTGCGACACCCTTCATCGATTTGACGGGCGAGGATCCGATGGAGGACGAGGCGGAGGAATATCCATCGGAGGATCGGGACAGTGCCTTGTAGTTGCTGTGTTCTCTGATTGCTGATGTGTTTCTTTCTGGGGATGACTGTAGTATATATATATGCATCTTTTTGTGTATAGTGAGTTGGTGACTAGTTGGGCTGGGTGATGTTTTGCTGTCACAGGGTAGACTGGTGGTTTTCACTTTTGGAGCAAACTGCGTGGGTGTCTGTAGGAGTACCCCAGGTATGATTTCTCTCTCGAGGGTCTTCATACCATAAGTGTATTTCTTTGCACATTTTCTACTCTGTTATTTTGTACATACTGTATATATATGACTTATGTATTTATGCATGTATGCTTTATCAGCTTTAGAGTCTTGTGTCCTAGTTGCACCATGTTTCGAAACGCTGTAAGTACTCTGTGTGTGCTTTACGGGCACTATCGTTTTAAAAATTTTTTTTACCGTATTTCCTGAAGGACACAAGAGTACCATTTTCAAAAATCTATCTCATACAGGTTTAGTGTTAGCTCTGTAGCGGTCCGGAAACGGGTCGTTACACTATTCCAATTGGTAAATTTTGGTTTAGCTATTTTCTATGTGTGTAGCTTTTGTAAAAGCTTGAAAACTTGCATAGTTTGAACTTGTAACTTGGTATATGACTAGGTGTGATTCAAATGGGTTTAAGTTAGCGAAATTTTAGGTTTCCTAGAGCTTGAAACCGTGGCTACCCTAGAGTCTTAGGACTTGAGTTTTTTGTTCTAATTTAGTTACGTTTGTGTTGTTAAGGTTCGTGCTTAAGGTACGCGTGCGAGGTGCGACTTGACGATTATTTCAAATTACCTTGCTTGGATTGTTAAAGCGCCCAAGGTAAGGGTAATTCTTATATAATGAGTTTGGACTTTTCGCCTTGTGTGTTGGTTGGCTTGATGTTTGATTAAATTGTGTGGTAGTACTTGTAGTATTACTATGTGTTGTTGAGATGTTGTAGCATGAATTATTGTGTATTGATTTGGCCCTGTGTGGCAAGACTGAATAGTATTGTGTGACTTAAACCATGTTGGATTAATTTGATTGGACTTGAAATTGATGGAAGTATGTAGCATGTTGTAGCTTACTGAATTGTTAGGTCTTTGTATGAAATCTCAGAGCATGTTCTTGGCCTGCGTGGCATTATGATTTGTGTTGTTTTCCTTGAATCATGTTGGATTTATTGGAACTTGGAATTGATTGGAATTTGGATAATATTGTTGAGGATAATGGGTTAATTAATAATGCGTTGATCGATTGTTATTGGTTGTGACTTACAACGGTAAGTCGATGCGATTCCATGAGCCGAGAAATGTTTTCATGGTAAACTGAAGGTATTTTTCTAAAATAAGTCGGTGTACAAATAGCTTTATGGATCGAGGGTTAGAAGTTGTTTAAGAGGTTCTTTTAAAAGAAAAGCGTTGTAAATTTTGAAAACGGTTGAGTTAAGTAAAGTGTTTGGGAATTATCCTAGCGTATTATTTAGCTCAACTAGGGTTTCAACTACCTAGAGTTAACGAGTATTTTCAGATACATAGGAGTAATATAAGAATAGAGAAAGAGAGTTCAAAGATCGAGTTTTTGAAAGATTAAAACATAGGGAACCTAGTGTTCCTATTGAGCATATGGACTATGTGTCCTGTGCTGGGACTTAATGTCCTACTTGCGTGCGCATTTTCTTGGTTTAGGATTGGACCTAGCACTTCGTATGACATGCCTAGTATCTCAATCTAAAAAATTGAGCCTAGTGTTCCGCATTACGTGCCTAGAGTTCTGATCTGAAATTAAAACTAGCGTTCCGCAATTGAACACCCGGACTTTGTGTCCTGTGTTTGCACTCTAAGTAATTGTTAAAGGTATTTTGGCTTAAAAATAAGCATGAGGGTTGTAGTATGACTAGCCTAAGCTTATAGATAAGTATAAATGGAACCATGCTAGATAAAGAATTTGATGAAACTCGGGTTCCAATGACCCAAAGCTAAATGAGTGATTTATTTTGGTACAACCTCACCTAGGTAATATAAGAATTGGAAGCATGAAAATTCACTAAGTAGAGTGAGTGAGTTGAGGTGTCGTCGATCCGCATTGATTAATTAAAACATTACTCGGGCGCTCCCTACGGTGAGCATGCCATATTGAAGAATTTGTTTGGATGCATACTGACCATTGAGCATCGACACTCGGAGCGTTTGATTGTCTTCAGGACTTCAAAAGGACGAGTTGTCACCCTATGCCCGCATGGCAGAAAGCCTTTGTGGCAAGCCTTTGTGGCAATACCCTTGGTAGGGGAGTTGATTTGGACGTTGGGAAATAAAGTTCCTCGTCACTGCTGACCTTGTTTAAGGCTGCAGGTGTATACACAAACTAGTCATACTGCATTGGCATGCATGTCTAACCACATTAAGATATGTGATGAATTGTTGATTGAATTATGTTGTGATGACTTGATCACTGACCTGTTGATAGAATTGTCTGCTCACATGCAATTGGTGATATTGTGTTGACTTGATTGTTAGTCTGTTGGTTGATTTGTTTGCTCACATGCAATGCTTGATATACCATGATGATGCGTGCAGTCTATTAAGTATGTATATGTATATAAAAGCATGTTGTTGTATTATATATGTATATATTGTTTGCATGCGACATAGCCTATGATAAACTCGTGGACAAAGGATTTACCCTTGCACTGTTGTTGGATTGGATATCCTTACGGATGTCACTTCCAGATGGAGTTTGGTAGCTGTTGCAGTTTTGTCTTTCCAGCAACATTGAAGATTGAGCCAGTGGAGGAAGATTCCTCTGAGTACCTCGTGTTTGATCTTGCTGAACTGTTTCTCAGTAAGAGTTGTAGTGTCAGCCAGCTTAGCTTAGGGTTTTGTCGTTTGCGTAATTCCCTATTGTTTTGTAATTACTCTTTCTAGAAAACCTCGCCTCTATGTGAAACGATTATGTTACGTTTTATGTTATATGGAATATTGATTGTGTTGCATTATATTCTGATATTTGCAAAATACTGACTTGCATTATTTAGAAAATTGTAGTACTCTTTATGTCTCATTTTTGAAAAGGGTTTCAAAGAAAAGAAAAAGAAAAAAAAAGTTACTTCTATTTTTCCATTGCAAAATACATAAGAGTACTCTTTAACTGAAAGCATACAAGCATTAAATGTTTTCAGCATTAGATTGGGTTGCACAATAGCGCTCCGGAAACGGGGTGTTACAAGTCCTCTTAAGGTGCCTGCCTATTTTGCTCATCCTTACTCACCACCCTCTTTGAGTATGACTTGGGTGGTCCAATCAAAATTGTTTGAGGCATTAGGGGTAGAAACTTCATTGAATTTTCCAACTTTGCCTCAGTTTCATTGAATCTTTTCTCCATCTTCACTATATAATCTTCTAGGAATGTTGAAGGAGGTGCAGTTTGTGGGTCCAATAGGGACTGCAGTTTCTTGAACTCCTCCAACTTGTTAATTAAGATATCCATCTTAAGCTCATAAGCTGGCTTGGGTTCTATGAATTTGCCTCCCGTGCAGCGAGTCATACTAGGTACAATACCAGAAACTAATTTATAAACCTCTTCTTGCCTTTTTCTTAGCATCTCACCTCCACAGATAACATTAACAACAATCCTCCAATGATTCACCAGTCCATGCTTGAGGCATTCTTTAATCAAAGTCTAAAATCTTCCCGAAGCTGATGCAAAAGGCTCATGCTTAAACTGGCTGAAATTGGCAATATCTGCTTTAACCCGAGCTACCTTAGTTGGTGACTAAAGTTTCTAATAAATCTCTTGGTCATCTTGTCCCACGAACTAAAGTGATCATGAGGGAATGTCTTCATCCAATGATGAGCTTCTCCCTCTAAAGAGAGCAGGAACAATTTAAGTCTTACCACGTCCCTAGAGAGCCCCATACATTTAACAGTGTCAACTATGTCATAGAAACTCCGCAGGTGGATTGCAGGTTCTCATCAAGTGCCCCCGAGAACTTTGGCGAGCAGATCAATTTAGAAATTAAGGATGGTGTTATCTCAGCCACAAGTGCTTGAACATTGACTTCCTTGTATTTCTAGGAGACTTGTTGGTCAAGCTGCCCAAACTCCTGGAACACCATCTTCTGGTCGATTGTGCTTTCTGAGGTTAGCATATGGACTTGATCTAGCGTCCTATCGAAAATTGACTCTCCACAGGCCTTGTCAACACACACTCTTCCTTGAGGCAACAACCATGGTAAAATGTCTACAAAAGTTCTCAGGTCTCAAAACCATGATTTGGGCAATTCTCTATTAAGTCCTGCAATCTCTCCTAAGTTTCTGAAAAAGATTTATGCTCTAATTGGAAGAATTTAGTAGTTTCTATTCTGAGCTTAGCTGTCTTGGACGATGGGAAATAATTGTGAAGAATGCCTTGACCAATTTGTCCTATGTATCAGTATACTCAGCAGGTAGAGAGGCCAACCACTACACAGTCTTATCTATCAACGAGAACGAGAACAATTTAAGCTTAACTGAATCCACAGAGTTGTTTTCAACATTTAGCAGTGTCCATTATGTGACACCCTCTACTCTGTCATACAATAAATGCATAGAAATGCATGCAAATAATGATAAAAATACGGTTTTATAAAAATTTAATGGAAATAGATGTTTGACATCAAACATAACTCATTTGCCGAATAAAAACAATTTGCAGAAACAAAACCATAACCCCGATGTCACATGTCTCAGAGCTTAACACTTAGTTTTACATCGTAAATACAAACGTCATAAAACTACCTCGACGCAACTTCAGGATCCTTTACCTTTTTCCGAGTGAGTGAATGTGAGCGTTCTCAACATTCGTACGACGTTATCGAGCCATGGGACCTCCCTGTCAGTGCATCATCGACGAGTGCCACCATCAAAACTCATTTACAATGGTGTTCTAATGAGCCATGTGATCCCCCAAGCTGTGCAACGTCTCTGAGTGCCATCATCGAAACTTATCATCCTTCAATCAATACCAACGACCCACGGAGTCCCCCCCATTAGTGCAACGTCGATGAGTGTCGCCGTCGAAACCCAAAGTCTACACCAGAACTACTAATTCTTCTACGTTTTAGAATCGGAGACGCGACTTCTCAACACACGATATCCAACAGCCCGTTGGATACTAATCCACCGATTGGTCAAGTACTCATGACCAAGGAACAACAATAGTAATGCAATACAATCAAGCACAAATGTTGGTCGCAATCATGACTAACTTCAACCACGGGGTTGTCTAACCGATAACCCCTACGATCAAGTCAAACATTCATCGTACATTAAGTCTAGGTGGTTACTACCCTTAACCAACCCTTATAAGTCATTTTAAACATCATTTTATCGTTAAACTGGGGTATGAATCAATTCATGAGCCCTATGAATCGATTCAGGGTCAAAACGACATTCTGTGAATCGAATTACGCAGTTGTAAATTGATTCACAGCTTCAATTCACAAAATCTGTAACACTACAAGTGTGAATCGATTCTTGCTGGTGTGAATCGATTCACAGAACCTGCAGAAGTGCAGTAACACTATTTTTCTGCGCTTCGCGCATTGTGGACTCCTCCTAAGTTGTCCCTAATCACAGATATTAGATTCCAATCTATTTTAAACTCGTTTGATTTTAAACAACAAAATTTGCCTTTTATCTTTCCTTTAACACCTTAACTGACAACCCGCTACAACAAAAAAGGGAATAAATACCGCTTATTTTTTACCTTAAATAGCGCTTAAAAGCGCTCATTATTCTACCACTACTGAATGTGTTACAAAAAAAGAGCGCTTAAGAAGCACTAGTGAAAACTGGGAATAAATAGCGCTTCCTCAAGGAAGCGCTACTTATTCTCACCTTTAAGTAGCGCTTCCTTCATAAAGCGCTGCCTAAAAGTGAGAATAAATAGCGCTTCCTTGAGAAAGCACTACTTATTCCCAACTTTAAGCAGCGCTTTCTGAAGGAAGTGCTGGTTAAAGGTAGGAATAAGTAGCACTTTCTCAAGAAAGCACTATTTATTCCCATTTTTTTCATTTTTCTGTCAGCATATTCATACCGAATGCATTCCCTGCATATTGTCATAAGTACTAAACAACCAAAACCACCAAAATATTGTCATCAACACCCAAATTATTATCAACACTAAATTCGCTAAAACCAAAATTAACATTACAATATAATGAATTTAGGGGGGAGTACTCTTTTTCCTTCTAGATGTTTTTCCCTAAGGAGAGTTTTGCATTAGAAGGTTTTAATGAGTCTCTTTTCCTTTCTTTTGTTTTAAAAAAAATTACAATATAACTTAATTATCATCCTTAAAACATTAAAATGCACTATAACTAAACTACACAAGTCATGCTACAAGATTACCTAAAAATTACACACTAGACTTCTTCTGAAACCTTGATTAGGTTAGACAAAGCCCATGCAGCTGTCCTGACAGTTGAACGTCTGTTTGGTAGTATCATTCTTGCAAGAGGTATTAAGGCCCCTTGAATTAGCAGAATATTCCTCAACTCGTCATCGTCACCAGCCACATTTCCTAATGCCTAAGCACACTGTTCAACAACAGGTGAGGAGCTCTTTTCTGTAGAACAAGATCATTCATGAATTAGGTAATTGTAAATACTAAGATTATTGAAACCTTCAAGAACAAATTTGTTATAAATGCTGAATATAGTTGCAAAAGCCATGAAGCTGGAGATTTTAGGAAAAAGAATGATATGCCAGTAGGTCTAACCGTTTAAGTTCCCTCTATCCCATTCTTTCCTTTAGTAATAATGCTTTAACAATTAAGGCTATAAGAATTCCTTTAAATCTTTATATACTAATGTTAATAAAGAAGATTAATTAATTTCTTTACATGCAAAAGGAATCTCAAAGTGATCACTCACCCCCAAGATGAGCAATAAGCAAAGGCAATGCAGGCAGCAAAGCTTCTGTTTCTTCTGGATTCCCTGCGGCAATATTTGTAAGACACCAAGCTGCCTCAAGCAACTGCAGGAGACATTCATGACAAAAAATGGAAGTAGTAAGTAATTTTCTTGCCACTAATGATTCATATGATCTGCATAACATGCATAGAGATATGTGAGCTCAAGTCTTTGGAGAGTACAAGACGTTCATAGAAGAAATTCATGATATTCAAAGGAAATGAAACTTTAAACCTGTTCATCGGGAGAACTAAATGAAAGACACTGCACTAGCATGGGTGCAGCTCCAGCTTTAAGACCAGACTCAATAGGAGGAAATTCAGATCTTGACAGTAAACGCCTTAATTCTTGAAGGGTGCCTATGCCAAAGCTAATGAATATGTGAACTTGCAGTTGACATAATTAAATATTTTCTCATTTTGTACAAAAAAGTGGCCAACACATTACTAAAAATTTAGGGGAAAACACCATTCAAGATGATCAGAAAAGAAAACAATACAACATTAATCTTAGTGCCTCATTGGAAGATCCTGCATCTGAAAGCATACAAAATTCTCACATGGCTAAAAACCTTTCCCTCTAAATCAGAAGATTCAGAACACTTGGATACGAGAAGATTGCTTAACACACTAACAACTGAACTCCAATAGAATTATTCAAGTAACAGAGTTGGTTAAACTTAAACCTACTAACCAAGTCAAATACATGAACAGCTCTATGGCAGCAACACACAGTCTTATACCATAACATAAATTGCATTGCCAAAATATGAATCAAGCACACACTAACCATACAGAATCAAACACTAAAACCCTATAATTAACTAATTAAGCGTGATAAAAACATCAAAGAATAATTTTAGAGAACATTTTTAGAAAGATTGTAAGATTGTAAAATGTCAAAGAACAACTTTAGATAACATTTTTAGAAAGAGAAAAAAAGTAATTTGCCTAACAACAAGCAAATGAATAACGAACATAGCTATGAATGAGACATGAACTTTCAAAACAGAACAAATTGCTGCAAAAGACAATGAACAACATCATAGAAAACTAATACTCAATCAGTAAACAAAATGCCACACAAAATTAGTGTTGGACACTGGACCCTAATTATTAAATAACACTAAAATTAGAAAAAAAAAAGAAAAAACAAAGAGTCGTTGGTGAATGAGAAACGTACTAGGGCTTTCGAACATGAAAGTACCAGTGTCGCTACCGTCATCGGCCTTGATGGCGATAATGTCGTTGCTCCCGACGTGTTTAAGCATCTTAGCCATGTTGTTGAGGTTCGTACCCATGGAGAGGTTGCGGTCACAGCGATAGTGTTTGAACCCCTTTGACCGAAGAAGAAGCGCCACCAAGGCCGCATGGCTGGAGTCCATGGCCTAGAGGGAGAAGCCGATTGAGGAGCAATCGAAGTTCACATTGTTCACCAGCTCCTTAATCGCCTCTAACTCTTTCTTCAGGAGCAAACCCTGGACAAGACGGAGTTCCTACATCTTGATCAAGGATCTGAAGGGTTAGGGTTTTGCGGGTTTCGGTTTTCTCCGAGAAATTGTGGGAAAATTTAAACGGGGAAGAAGAGAAAGGGAGGGAAAAGGTTTATATAGTGAAAGGTTCTAGAATGATCTCGGGGTGGCTTCCTTTCTCGCGAGAGCTATTGAGAGAGAGGGCGAGAGCTGTTGAGAAAGTGAGAAAAAGAAATGTGACGGAGGAAGAGAAGGGCGACAGAGGAGGAGGAGGGCGAGAGCTGTTGCGAGAGAGAGAGGGCGAGAGTTGTTGCTGAATAAATTAATTTTAGGTAAGAATAAGTAGCGCTTCCTACCGGAAGCGCTACTTTAGGTATACAATAAGCAGTACTTCCAGCTAGAAGTGCTACTTATTGATACTGCCTAAAGTAGTACTTCTTACAGGAAACACTACTTATTCTTGTTACACAACCATAAATAGCACTTAGTGTGGGAAGCGCTGCTTATTCCAATATCCTTTAATAGCACTTCTTCATTGAAGCGCTAGTAAAAGCATTCTACCCAATTTTAAGTAGCACTTCAATAGTTAAGCGCTATTTAAAGTGGCGCAATCTTTTAACTAATTTGTTGTAGTGACTACTCATCCTAATCCATTTCAATTAGTCACTACACACTAATTTCAGTACTCATACCAATTCCCTAACTCACTATGAATTCTTTGTTCACTTTAAAACATCTAGTTCATCAAGTCTTTACAAATTCACTTTCTAAATTGCCTTTAAACATCAATGCACCACCAACAATATCCCAACACACACCAACATCCCTATAACCAAATTGAAACATACAATCATTCCCAAAACAGTGACCATTATTCACTATCATGCAAACTAATCCACACCAACTGATCCTAATTCAAGCTTTTTCAACATTAACACCTCCAACACCAATAAACCACTATCCATCACGTATACAGACATTTAAAAACACTTATTAACAACTCCAAATTAATTCTAAATATGAGAACACTTAGCCACTCATTAAAACAACAATTAAAACATAGGAACCATGCTTCTTTACAAATTAAATAGCACCAATAATCATGGATCAAGCCCATACTGTTAAATACACATAAAGCACCAACCTTTTATTATTAAACATACATCAATTTACTAAACCATGCTTTTTATCAATTCTAAGCTAATTCTAAACATAAGAATACTTAACCAATGCTCAAAACAACAACTTTATGTTACAAATTATGTTATTAAACAATCCAAACAATAGTAATTATCCTAAATCATGCCTTTTCCAACAACAGCACAAAACATCAACCTTTTGATAATAAACATACTTCAATCCGCATAAGTGTGTCAATTAACAACTCGTATGGCTCCTTGCTCATATAAGAGCCTTAAATTAATATAAAACAAAAACCATAGACATTCAAATCCATGCTCTTGCAAGGATTACACAATAATAGCTTGCCCCGGAAGGCATAGGGATCATAAGACATCCCTAACATATTATTTGAAGCCATATGCCTCTTTTCAAAAGATCATCCACCCCTTATACCTTATAGTAGGTTGTGGTCTCCAATGGGTCTCAGAGAGCTCCAAATTCAATTTTATTCTTGGCTCTTATCATAACGAAAATCCATGAAGCCAAAACCATGCTTAGAATTGAGTTTAAAGGGATTGGAATTGAAACAAAATTTATTTTATGACCTACCAATAAGATTCCTCCTTTAAAAATAGAAAAGGAATAGAGATAAAGGAGGAAAAGAGTCTTGTGATCACAACCTCGAAGATGGGACTCAATTTGGTTGAAAAACGAGAGAGAAACGACAAAAATTTTGGCAACGACAATAATAGAGTTCTAAGGAGTTCTAGGGTTCTTGAGAGCTCTTAACCAATGTTTAAAATTAGGTTTTAGAATCCTAATAAGTCTAGGATTAGGTTTAGATCGTGATTAGGAGTCTTATCATATTTGGAGATGAAACTGGCTGAAATAGGACGACTCGCTAATTAAAAAATGACGTTAGCTGCTGTGAATCGATTCATGCAGTGTGGGAATCGATTCATAGTGTTTGTTTTGGCCATAATTCGTGTTAGTGGTGTCCAATTGAGGCTTTCTTGGCCGTGTTGGAAAGGAAAATAATGTCCTACAAAATCATATTTCACAGTCCTTTCCTAAAACGGACTCTAACATATTGTAAAATCTATTTAATGTTGACTCAAGCATTCCCAATTCTACACTTGCGCTGCATTGACTCGGGAGAGCATATCTAGAGTTGTAGATATCGAAATCGAGTCAAAACAAAGCCAATTGAAATATAAGTGGTAAAGCTACAAATTTCATTATGATGCATAATTCCCATTCAGTCCTTAAAGGGATATAAAGGGAAGAACACGGTGACTGAATTGACTAGACATAATGATACAACTAGTTCTAGATACGTCCTTGTGTAAATGGGTACTCTAGCACTTATTCAGCAATCAATTAACACAAAATGGCCCTATAATTTGTAATGCTTAGGCTCAAGAAATTTGGGGTGTTACAACATGCTATGTCAATAGCGAAACAACATTTCAATCATGGTTAGACAAGTCTGGACGATGAATCATTATGTGGTCATCAATCGGTCGACAGTCCCCCCGTCAGAGCTACGTCGACAAGTGCCATCTTACTAACACATTATTCTTTTAACCACTACCAACAAGCCATGCGATCCCCCCGCCAGTGAAATGTCGATGAATACCGTCATAGTAACCCGAAGTCTACACCGAACGACTTAGCGAACAACAGAATCTAACGAGCCATGCGATTCCCCTAAGCAGTCCAACATCGCTGAGTATTGTCATGGTAACTCATCATTCTTCAAATGTTGTCATGGTAACTCATCATTCTTCAAATCCATACCAACGAGCCATGGAGTCCCCCCATTGGTACAACATTGATGAATGCCACCATAGAAACCTAAATGCGAGCAACGGAATCTACTACGTCTAAAACCAGCGACGAGGCAATTTAAACAACAATCAATGAGGCAATTTAACCTACACAATACTTGACCATAATCTGCTACTAACATCAATCATGGGGTTACTAACCGGTAACCCCTTCAAACTAGTCAAACAATTAACATACATTAAGCCTAGGTGGTTACTACCCTTAACCAACCCTTACAAGTCATTTACAACCGTGTTTTATCATTAAACAGGGGTATGAGTTGATTCATGAGATCTATGAATCGATTTAGGGTCAAAATGACATTATGTGAATCAAAGTATACAGTTGTGAATCAATTCATAGCTTTAATTCACACAATCTGAAACACTACAGGTGTGAATCGATTCACATGACCTACAGAAGTGCAGTAACGCTGTTTTCTCCTAAGTGGTCCCACAGCCAACCCAAGTCTTGTCATTAACAACAAAATCTTGCCTTTCATCTTTCTTCTAACCCTTTAATCCATAACTTCTCATTTTAATCCATTGAATTTGTTACCATCTTTTGATCTCAGTATTTATACCAATTCTCTCACCCATCATGATTCCTTATTTAATTTAACAATCTTACTATCTAACTCAAATCTTAGATACTCATTTCAAGTTATTCAATTTTAATATCCTACTCAATTCCATTTAACTCCATGTTAACCATCCCAATTAGTCTAAGCATGTAGCCCATCCAATCATGAAACAACAACTATATATCAACATTTAAGTCAGTAACAATTTCAATTAACAACAACCTTACTAGGTCATGCTTCTACTAGTCATAATACATCAAACACCAACAATACATGATCAACCATGCATCAATTTACTAAAACATGCTATTTATCAATTCCAATTTAATTCTAAACATAAGAACCATTATTCAACTATCAAAACAATAACTACATATCATAACACACATGCTATTAAACAATTCAAATATCACTAGTTATCCTAACTCATGCCTTTTCCAGCAACACATAAAGCATCAACCTTTTAATAATAGACATACTCCAATTCTCATGAACATGTCGATTAACAATTTCTATGGCTCCTTGCTCCTATAAGGGCCCCAAATTAAATTAAAACAGAAACTATAAACATGCAAATCCATGCTCTTGCAAGGATTATTCAACAATAACTTGCCCCACAAGGCATAGGGATCATGAGATATCCCTAACCTACTATTTGGAGCCATAGGTCTCCTTTTAAGAGATTATCCACCCCTCATACCTTATATGGTCACAGCCTCTAAACCAAGCCTTAGAGAGCTCTGAGTTCAATTCTGCTTGTGGTTCCAATCATAACGAAAATCATAGGATTCAAATTGAAGGTTAGAATTTGAATCACTAAAGAATTGGAAAAAGATGAAATTGAGAGAGTTAGGGATACAAACGAAATCCTTCTCCTTTGAACTAGAAAGAATGAGAAAAATAAAAGGGATTGGTTCTTTGGTCATGGCCTTGAGGAGGATGTCCATATCGGCAGAGAAACAAGAGAGATAACGATAGAACGGCGGCAGCGGCAACAATAAAGCTCCAAGGAGTTTTAGGGTTAAATTAGAATTATATCGATTTCACCACTAGAGTTATCAATGATCGATTAATTTCAAAATTTATCGCTTCACCGCATTTTCCCTTTTGAAGGTCCTTAGTCACAGGCACCAAGTCCTCTTTTTCATTTCCCTTCTTTGTAATAAAGTCCTGCAAGAAACAACAAGAAGCAATAAGAAAGAGTTTTTCCATAGAGTTATAAACTTTAAAAATTATTTCTTATTTCCTCATCCCCCATGCTTAGAGTCAACTTTCCCTCATTGACTTGAATAGTGGCATCCCAAGTGGCAAGAAATGGGTGTCCCAAAATAATTGGAACGTCGTCATCCTCTTCCATGTCTAGGACCACAAAGTCCATGGGAAAAATAAACTTGCCTACTTTAACAAGTACATCCTCCACTTTGTTGCGAGAATAAGCAATAGATCTACTGGCTAGCTACAAAGAGATGTTAGTAGGTTGGGTTTCCAGTAAGCCAAGTTTTCTAAAAACAGCAAGAGACATAAGATTTATACTAGAATGCAAACCACAAAGTGCCTTTTTAAAATGTAAACTGCCAATAGAGCAAGGAATAGAAAAACTGTCTAGATCTTTAAGCTTACGAGGCAGCTTCATAAGGACAACAACATAGCATTTTTCAGTTAATTTCATTGTATCGAATTCCCTAAGTTTGCTTTTCTTAGAAAGTTTATCTTTTAAAAATTTAGCATACTTGGAAATTTGGACAATGGCCTCAACAAAGGGAATACCTATATGCAATTTTCTAAACAATTCTAAAGAATTTAAAAACTGCTTATCTTGCTGTTCATCCTTAAGTCTATGAGGATAGGGAACATTTACCCTTTGGTTGCTTATCTTTTTCCTCTTCCCTGAGATTGTTCTCATTGGCGCTTTCCTCTGTTGGAGCTTCTTTCTCCTTTTCAGGCACCGAAACGTCTTGCCTGTGTCCATTGGCTAGTTCTTCGCCACTTCTCAGAGTAATAGTGTTGCACTTATCTTTATTGTCCTTTGGGTTAGGCTCGGTTTGGGTTGGCAATGTGCTTGGGAGCCTTTGAGTCATCAAATTGGTAAGAGCAGAGATTTGGGCCTTCAAGGACTTAAACTTTTCATTATTTTTCTCTATATACATGGCGAGGATCTCGCCAACATCGGGCTTCCTTTCTTCCCGGTTTTGGACATGAGGAGGCTTGTAAGCTAGCGTTTGAGTGACTACCCCTTTATTTTCCTCCCCAGGAGAAATTTGGGTGATTTTTCCATCTGGGGTTGTAAGTTAAAGAACGCGAGTTGTTTTAACTCCAGTTTAGTTGTTGATGTAGTTAACCTCTTCAGTCTGTTTGTCCCATGAATTCTCGAGGTAGCTTTCACTAGGATGCCTAACCAAACCACACTTTTCACAAGGGCCTGAGGGGCCCGGCTGAGGCTTCACCTTCTTGAGGGGCTCTAATTGCTTAGTAATAGTTTCTAATTTAGCATCCATGGCAGGTTTTTTCGTCCACCTTATAAAGTCATGTCTATTTCTTCACATTCTGTCACTAGAAGACTACTGACTACTGTTGGCTGCCATCTCCTCAATTAGAACATAAACTACATCCGGTTCCATCTTGAGGATTAATCGTCCACATGATACTTCAACAACGGCCCCTGCTATAAAAAATCTGGATGAGTTACCACATCTCAAAAGCATGGTGGGGGCAGCTTTTCAACTAGTCTTGGAACTTTTCCTAAGATTCATAGTGCGATTCTTGATCAATTTGGACAAAATTAGCGATGTCTGCTCTCAGCTTGGCAGACTTGGATGATGGCAAGTATTTGTTCAAGAACTTCCTTATTAGCTGGTCCCAAGTCGTGATGGATCTGTAAAGAGTGATGAGAGTCATAAAGTTGCCCTGTCAGCCAAAGAGAACGAGAGTTGCCGGAGTCGGTTAGAGTCAGCAGAAACATTGTTGAAATTTATGGTGTTTACCATTTGGATAAACATCTTCAGATGAGCAATAGGGTCTTCAGTTGGTGACCCTCGAACCTATAAGGATGACTGCACCATTGAGATTAAGGCTGGCAAAAGCTCAAAATTGTTTGCCTCCACAGTTGGGTTGGCTATTCTCTCATTCACATCAACAACGGGTGTGAAGTAATGCTGTAAATCCTCCTTTCGCTCATTATTCTAGCTGTAGCTCTAAGTCTACGAGCAGTTTTTTCAATCTCTGGATCAAACAGCAAAACAGGCTCCCAAGAGTGGGTAAGCATAAACAAGAAAAATATAAAATAATAAAATAAAGGAAAACAAAAATTAAATGATGCCTAAATTAACAAGAAATCTTTTCTTTTCAACATCTTCGATTATTCCCCGACAATGACGCCAAAAACTTATTGCTCTACAGGCAAGTGCACCAGATCGCAAGTGATAATCAAAGTAGGACTTTTGGAGTCTCGAGTTGTCGAACTCATAGGGAATAATGGTGATTACCAATCGTACTCAGATTTCTTTATTATTTAGGTGGACAATTTGCATTATAGCAACTTAAAAGTTATAAGAACGCAAAACACACAATAAGAAAGGAGTGGATAAGAGCTAGGGTCACAATTTCATTTATCCCTTTACTCCTTTCCTTAGTTTGATCCTATTTGGTTCCTTAAATGCCTTTGATTACCAATCCTTCTACTGATATTATTAAACCATTGGTCAAGCAAATGTAACTACCTTTTACGTAAAATAATGCCTCCTTTGATCAAGTGATATTTAAAGTTAGGAAAAATATTAAGCGTGAAGAAGTTTGAATAGCTGAAAAATTAGAACTAGCGATTGTTCAGTCCTAGTTTACAAACCCCAATTATTACGCAGGTCCACCAATTAATCAAAGCACAGTCACTATTAACTAACTAATTATTAACATGTTTAGAGTGATCAATTCTGTCATGTGATTAAAGTAGTATAATAATTTAATTAGATAAATAAGGAACACAAAAAGAAAATCAAACCATAGAGAAAAGGTTTCATATTACAAAATCCACCTAAGACCCTAGAAGAGAGCTTAGTTGCTCATGTCTAAAGTAAAAATAATAAACAGAGGACACAAACAATCATAAAATATAGTAATGAATTTGGTGAAAAACTGGTGTGAGATATCTTGATTCAGCCTCCAATCCTTAGTTTCAACTCTAGCGCTCTCCAATGGGCACTAGGGTTTTTCTCAACAGCAAAAGATCCTTTTTGTGAAGTCAGCACTCCTATTTAGAGAAATAGAGTTATTTTCTCGCAGAAATAGGCATGCAAGACTCGGTGCATGGCCGTGCATAACCTAAGTGAAGTCTGCACTGTTGCACAACCTTGTACAAGATGGTGTCTAAAATTGATGCACATGCACAACCTAGTACGAGGAGATGGTAGTGATCTGATGCACGGTCGTGCATTAGCTTGTGAGGTTGTGCTTCGAGGCGGCACTTGAATCTGGCTTTTGGACTGATGCACGACCGTGCAGACTCCCTTACATAGGTAGTGCATCACCTGATGATGCCAAAATATGCTTATTTTGTGCATTTTAGCTCCAGATTTTTGTCTTTCTCTTCTATCTTCCATTTGGCACCTTCCTGCAGAAATCAAAGCAATAATTGATAATATGTATGTAATAGCGATGAATTATGATAGGATTCGTGACTATTTTACACCCTTATTTTGCACTAAATATTGATTCATCACTCGGATATGGTTGTCTCATATCTTCAGTATGCTGAGAACACCCTCTTTATAAGGGAGGCTTGTGTGGAGAATATTTGGATTTTGAAGTCTATCCTCAAATCCACAATAGGTGGTGAATGTGTTAGATTCTTTACTTAATATGTTGCTGGGTTTCAGAATTGTAAGCTTAAGACTGTTCTTTTCAAGTCTCTTAGTCTCTCGGTGGGTGAAAATCATTGAAAGATGTCTATTTGGCAGCCAGTGGCACTACTAGAAAAAGTTGAAATCACGACAAAAATTAGAAATGGAATAAATGAAATTGGTCTCCAAATTTGGCGTTGCTAATACATAGTGACGAAATTAGAGATATATTTAGGGTTTTTATGTCTATAAATTTTCATTGCTATTTCAACTTTTTTTAGTAGTGTACTGGGGTCCTTCGTCGCAGGCTTATTGTTCGAGGGAACACATATGTAAGCCTTAGGGGAAAGATTGTTCTTATTAATTTTGTCTTAAGTAGTATTCCTAATCTCTACTTATCATATCTGAGGATGTCGTCGAAAGTCTGGTGTGAGATGGTTAAACTTTAAATGGGTTTTTATGAGGTGGGGAAAAGGGGGAAGAAAATTGTGTGGGTAAAGTGGTCAGCTAACTGTAAGGCTAAGACGGAGGAGACTTGGTATGACAGACTAGAGGTTGTTTAATCTTAGCTTGTTAGCTAAGTAAAGGTGGAGGCTTCAGGTGGGAGTTGCAGTTTTGTGGAAAGAAGTCCTTAGGGTTAAATATGGGGAAAAAGGCGGTGGTATTCCTAATTTGGGGGTGTTAGGTTTCCTTACTATTCGTTGTTGTAGTGGACTGATATCTGTTTGATGGATGTTAGCATGGGATCTACTGCGGATTGGTTTTTGTGGTGTGTGCCTAAAAAGGTGGGGATTAAAGCTTCTATTTCTTTCTGGCATGTGGTATGGCTGGGTCCTCTTCGTTTGAGTCAAGCTTTCCATTGGCTATTTTAATTTTTGAGCAGAAGGATGCTAGGGTAGTGAATCTGGGAAGTTAGGAGATTAGGGTTTGGGTGTGAGCATTTTCGCAGGGGAGCTGACTCTTTGCATAGGTGGAATTCAGTTTCGTGAGTTCATGAAATTTGTTTCTATTGTTGCTTTGTCCTTGGTGGAGGATAGTGGCTCTAGGGGATAGATTGGTTGGAGGGTTCTCTGTTAATCAACATATACTTACTTGTCTAGTAAGTTTCTAAGCCAGATGGTTCTATCAGACTTGGAGGCCATTGTGTTGGACAAGCATTGGAGGAACTTCGCACTTTCAAAGATAATTGTTTTCTCTTGGAAACTTATGCTTGCTTGATAGGATCCTAACTAGGCGTAATTTGCTCCGTTAAAGGGTGATTACGAAGGTCGATGATACATGATGTGTGTTGTGTGGCAATGTCCACGAAACAATATTACGCCTCTTTCTCAGATGTTATTTTGCTTCTCGGGTTTGTTATGAAGTGTGCAGCTGGATGTGGCTGGTAATATTCGTTCCACCTCTTGATCTCTATAGTTTATTTTCATATGTTGTTTGTGGAACAGGAAATGGGTGATCCAGGAAAGGTATGATTTTGGTCTGGCACTCGGTGTTGTGGGCAATATTGGGGCTCATAAATGGATGTACTTTTTTGGATAGGGAGCTAGTTCTCTCAGAGGTGGGGAATACAGGTAATGTCTTGGAGGTGATTTTTAGGAAGGGTGTCTAAAGGGTCGGGCCTCTACTATGATGGTGTATGGATCCAGTGGATTGCTTATCTAGGCTGTAGGTTATTTTTTGTTGTTTTGTTTTGGAATGTATTGTTTCCTAAGCTTTTAGCTTGACCATTTGGGTAACAAGCCTAAGTAAGAGGACTTTTAGTTCAATTGCTAACCTCAGTATATAGTGAAAACAAAGTGGGGCCTCGAGCTCACACAATTGCCTTATTAATATATATATTACTATTTGTTGCTAAAAAAAGTCTTATGACTTGTATAGTCTCCACCACCCTACATTGAAGTCATTACTTTAATAAAAAAATTATAGTGAGGAATCATTAATGAAAAATGAGAATGAACACTTTAATGAGTAAACATTATAAGAATTAAAATCTAGATGAATGAGAAATATAAGGACTTTCATAATAGAAGTATATGTCAAAACCTTTTTGAGTGAAAACCTAAAGGAGTAGAAATCATTTGAAAAACAACACAAAAAAAAAAAATCTTTTAAAAAAAGGTAAAGCCTGATGGCATAAGGTTGGTGTAGGGATTTATAGATTCTCTATTTTTTTTTTATCTCATATTCATTCTCAGTATTATGCATTGGTGCTGGGAGAAGGTCAGACTTATTATATGAATTCATATTAAGCAAATTTGCTAAGACTAACAATTTAGTGTCCGAAATTTGTGACTTATAAATCAAATGGTATATAATATAATTTTAATCATTAAACAAACACTATTTTTTAATGGCAAATATTACTAGTAATTAGTAATAATAGTGAAGAGTATTAGAACCCACGTCACTTTATCTTTCCGGCCTCTATATTTTTCTCGGAAACCACCATATCACTCCTTCCATTACACAAACACTCTCCCTCACAAAAATTAACAAATGAGATCACAGTAAAAATCTCTAATTTAATCACGGGTTTGAAATTTGAATATTTGCCTAATTCCTCAAATTTAGAGGAATGATTAATACCTGTCCTCACATCGAATAGCACATGCAATTGTATAATGTCTGTAACATTCCTATTGTACATCCGTACTACACTACTATCACTATGCAAAACGTGAAGCCATAGTTCTCCACTGCATCTACAACAAGGACTAGCGGAAATCCAAACAAACATGACCGGCCAAAAATGACAGAAGAATAAAGAACAGTTCAACAATTTTATGACATGGCAGCTAGCTAGGCAGGCACACACTCCTCAATTAATTAATTTGGTTCTTCACCTTATGCGATGGCAACTATTTTCGTAGGACACACATGTAAGGATTCATATATATTCATTCCTAGCTATAAAGATATGCTAACATATCCCAAGCAAATCTCTGTCCTTAAATTGTGTAAAACTCTATCCTCAATTATTGAGTTGAATTTGTGAACCTCTTAAAGGACAATTTTACTGTTTGGCTTCCATTATTGATGATCACTTCCTCAATGTATTCACAGACACAGGACTAATATCTCCAGTTTTTTATATTTACAGACCAAAATCTTGTGCATGATAAACTGCTGACTTTTTACATCAAAAAATAAAGATAAATTGCTGATTATAGAGAAAAAATTGGCTATAAATTACGAGCAAAATGTTCTGAATTTTTGGCTTATTTTAACATAGGTACGAAAATATAAGCGAAAAAAAAATTTTCTATATAAAATATGGAGATACTACCACGTGTCGCAATTAAGATAACCAAATTAATTGTGATTAATTTTCTTAAATAGATAATAAATAGATTTACTAATCCATTTTTAAGCACCGTAAAGCTAGAGGGAATATTTCAAAGTCACGCATATTAGAAACCATGGTAAAGGTTTAGATTGGTGGTTCTTATATATGTATCAACGCAATATGACACGACAGATTTCTTAAATATGTGGATAGTGGTTTGATCTCAAACACTATATGAAAAAATATCCGTTGAGATAGATCAACTATTAAATGATTTTAGTAATGGCTTCCGACCGGCCGGGAGATACCCTGAATTCACCCAACGCAGTATTTGAAGTTACTGCTAGCAATTAAGCTTTGCCAGTACTAAAACATGAGAATATACTCGAATTTACTTTCTCAAGAATAATGTAACAATTCTGAAACAAACTACACCTTCTCTGCCTAAAAACTAATTTAATATAGCATAGTTATAAAGAACAAATTTTGGTATGCAAAACGGTTGGTAGATGTGCTTAGAAGTGTCACAGTCCTCACTTATGGTTGATTGACCTTTTTGTGTGGTGTATTTTATTTCCATGATTACAAAAGTAACCATATTTTATTTTCTCTTCCCCCCACCCCCAGTTTCCCAATTTCATTCTTTTCTCCTCGGGTGGGTTTTGAAAAGGATGCCTAATGACTTGACTCTGCCGAAAGGGCAAAAAGGTTCCAAGATTATCCTATCACAGAGCGAATAAATTGCCCAATTATAGAGATTGGATGATGGGTTTGTGAGCTGATTCACTTGAACTACTTAAATATTTAGTAATCATTGTTTGTCCTTTTTTTTTTTTTTGAAAATAAGTAATCATTGTTTGTCTTTGGTATTATTTATTTCCCATCCATGTAGTGATTAATACCTCAACTACAATGTATATTTTCATTTTTTTCTGCTTGTTATTGTCGTATTTGGCTAGTTAAAGCATGTGTATGTAAGATTGTGGAACTAAAAGTATAAATTATAAATTTGTGATAACTTTATTAAGATTTTCAAGTAAGATACATGCACGAATTCACGTTTTGCAGAATCAACCCCCCCTCCTCTGTTTATGTATTCTGTGTGCGTAGAAACGCGAAATCAACATATCAAAATTGTTGAATTATGTAATGGCAGCATGCCAGCATCTACCATGATTAGGCATGCCATCACACCCAGACCCACACGAATCCGCCCCGATTTTGATGAGAACACCCACTTTGATTGGGTTTGAGTTTAGATTTTTCCGCTATAAAAAATGGGGGTGGGGCCGAAGATTGGGATGGGGATGCTCATACCCACCCCTACACAAATACTCTTACATAAATATATACTTTCTAGGATGGCAAGTTCGTAGGATTTGGTATCACCAGTCAATGTTTTAGCTGATGGGATACTGTTCCTTCTTTTCTCTTACAGGAGTTTAGTAGGAATAGATATTGGATGCTTAATTGCAGATTTGCTTAATTGTCATGAGTTTTGGTTTGGTCCCCTCATGAATTTTGTATCGTTTTTCTTTTTTCAATAAAAGTAGGGAGAAATACTCTTTTTCCTTCTAGATGTTTTTTCTTTAAGGGGGGTTTTGCATCAGGAGATTTTAACGAGACTTCTTTCCTTTCTTTGCCTTAAAAAAAAGTTAGGGTTCCTGTTGCCAAAACTGAAAACCTGTTAAACAATCCTTCTCTCGAAAAATAAATCAGCCCATAGAGAGGCTCTTCCCCCCAGACAGTGAAACATGTAACACCCCACCTATCCATACACTACAAGAAAACACGGGATTACCGACGGCCTAAAGCCGTCGGTAATCCATAAAAGCCGTCGGTAATCCAGTTTTACCGACGGATAACCGACGGCCTAAAACCCGTCGGAAATATGGGCGTCGCAAAGGATTACCGACGGACTCTCCTTTACCGTCGGTAATACCGACGGTATAACCGTCGGTAAATGAGGTCGATTACCGACGGGTAAAGTCGTCGTTAGATTTCCGACGGACTTGACCGTCGGTAAATCTGAAATATTTCCGACGGCTTAGGCCGTCGGTAATCGGGAATTTTTAATAAAAATAATAAAATTATTAATTAATAACCAAATTAATTTTATTCTTTAAGTAATTAATTAATTTAATTATTTATTTGTTTAATTATAAAAATAATTTACTCTCATATTAAAAATATTTATTTATTAATTTAATTAAAAATTACTTGTAATTTAATTTAATTTAATTATTAATTGATTTTCCATATATAAAAATGTGATAACGTAAACTAAAAAGCAAATTAAAAAAAGAAAACATAATAAATAAAAAAATTCAACGAATAAAAATCAGTAACTAAAATAATATCCGAAACGAAAAAAAATGATATCCAAAAATATGGAAAAATATAAGTACAAGCAGAACTAATAGTCCTGGTACTCCTGATCATGATCGAGATCCTCTACATCATCTGGATCATCGACATGACCATGAGTACGCGGAGGCGGAGGCGGAGGCAGAGGCAGAGGCGGAGGCTGAGGCTGAGGCGGAGTAGGCTGCTGGCGAGCTAGCAACTGGTACATCTGCTCTCGCCGCCGCAAAGACTGAGTCAAAAGCTCTGGCCTTTGGGCCACGGCCCCCTCCACCTCGGCTCCCTCCTGGTCACCCGCGGCAGAGCGACCAGTGGCAGCCCTACTCCTCGACGACTCTCCAGTGTGTAGGCGGCGGGCCCCTTTTTTGTAGTTGCTGGCAAGGTCGCCAGCACCATATAGGCGGTCCTTCTTCTTTCTGCCAACCACTTCGCCAAACCTCACGGTGTAGATAGATCGTCGTGGCTCGAGATGGAGAACATGATGAGCTCAGAGATCTAAGCCGAGACATCCTCGCCTCAAACTCCTCTGTTAAACAAACAAATAAGTCAAATCTTTTTTAACAAAACAATATAAACATTATTAAAAATATTTATTATATTTTATAATTACCTGAGTCCGCCTCGAACGCTCATCAACGAAATCACCAAGATTCTCTTCAGATGAGTTGCAAGATGAAGCTCGTGCAATCAACTTCTCCCAACCTCCTCGAATGAGATTGTATTAATAAAAAATTTAAATAAATAATAATAATAATAATAATAATAAAATAATAATAATAACAATTTTATAACACGTACAAGTCTAATCAAGGTCGCTACCGACCGACATTGCCTCCAGTGCAAGCCGCCACCCTTCTCGTGAGGCCCTATTCTTCTTGGCCTTCACGGTAGCCTGGAACTCAAGGAGTTCCAAAGGCGCTACCACCGCCGCCAGAGCTCGTCCTATCCAACCTGGTCAAGCGATCCTCGATGCGGGCATCTCAAGCATGTCGAAAGGCGGTGGGAGGCCTTCATATGAAAATTCTTCTCCATCGCCTCCTCATCTTTTTCCCCCCAAGCAACCCTCGTATGTATCAATATAAGACATTATTAAACATAATTGAAATTTACGAAAATAAAATAATATGCAATAAAATAAAAATTGCAGCTTACTCTGAAAGAATTAAACATATGGTCCCGCTCAAAATCCTTGATGTCCCCAGGTGGGCCAAAACTCCTGGTAATTCTCCTCAATTGTTGCTGTGATAGCTAACGCAGCAGGCTTTGAGGGAAGAAACCTGAACAATAAAAACATGTTAAATAAAATATATATATATATATATATATATATATATATATACATGTAAATTATTAATAACTCGAAAAAATTGCAAATACTTACCCTTTACCAGATGGCCTGATAAGAACTCGACCATCATACAACATCTCAAGAGTGTCAGGCTCCTGGCCCCCCCTGCTCAAGAACCTCCTCCTGCTGAACCTCCTGCTCCTCCCCGTCCTGCCCAACATCAGTGTCATCAGGTGTATGGCCCGTACTATAATCATGGTCGGACTGATGAGCATCGGCCACCGGATCAGGCACAACATGGGAACTCGAAGCGCCATGTGGCTGCTGGAACCCCGGGGTGGGGATCATGTCAATGTGAGGCAAAGGTGCCGAACGTGCCCGAATGCGTGTCGCTGGTGTCGAATGTGCCCGAAGTCCGTGTAGGTGGTGCGTAAGGTCGTCTAGGTGCAGGAGGTGTATCAGCCGTCTCGGCGTAGATGTACTAGGACAACGTGTAGATGACAACGTCGAAAACCCAGTAGGGTCACGCCTAATGATGGTCGGCCTCTGACGACGAGGGGGGTCGAGGGCGATCCCCTTCCCCTTCCATTTACCACCACTGGGTGGTCTGGGGGGGTCTGCTCCTGAACCTCCCGATGCCATATCTGTCTATAGAGCAATTGAATAATAACAGTCATGAAATATTATATTTAAACATAACAATATTACAAATGAATTCCATAAAAATAAACAAGTTATGAAAATAACTGACAAATTAAAATATATTGTTACACATTAATTTCTCAAATTGTAAAAAATTAAACAATTTCAATCGCCCATTCTGCCCACTCAATTTCGCATCGTCTTCAGATCTTGATGGTTCTGCCACTTCTTCATTTAATTCTTCATCCCCATCTACATCTTCATATGTGATTGGATTGTCACGTAGTCGAGTAATGGGTTCCACTTCATTTACTACATTGACATGAGACATCTCATCCACTTGATAAGCCACTTCTTCCTGTGTATCATCTGCTTCAATGCGACCCCGTGGTTTAACTTTATTGCGACACACCAACCTTGTTTGTCCCTTCGAGTTGATGGATAAGGGACATAATACACTTGTCTTACATGTTGTGCCATGATAAACGGATCAAACATTTGGTATCTTCTGCTCATGTGTATGTCAACAGTATTATATTTTCGATCCACTCTTGTGCCTCTATTTGATGGATCAAACCAATTACAATAAAATAGCACTATTTTTTTAGTATAGTCTAAAGTATTGTACGTCAGTTCATATATATGTTGAATCACGCCGTAAAAGTCATCTTCACCTCCATCTGTGGCACCTTTTACATAAACCCCGCCGTTAACTGCTTTTTTCCTCTCGCTTTTGACTGGTTTGGAATTTGTATCCATTTACAAAGAATGTGTGCCATTCTTTTACACGTGATTTAGGACCATGAGATAAATTTCTCAAGTGTTGGATTTTAGGATTACGCCTCGCTATACACTGTGTACACACCATGTACAAACAAATTATGGTTCCTATTTTCAAACAATATTTTTGTATTTTCAAACAATAAATAATAATAATATATATATGACGACTCAAAAACATACCTGGTTCCTAAACCACGTTGGGAAATATTCATGAATATAGGCGTAAGAGTCTTGTACGCTTGTGGGCTTAGTTAACAAGAATGCCCTGATCAAGTCATTATCAAACAAATGATCAAGAGCAATTGTGGATTAAAGAAATTGAAAGTGGTCAAAATGATACATACGTTAGATACGGTGATACTTACGCAGTTGATCAACACGTGAACGTGGTGACTTCCACACTTCGCCTGTTATCCGCTTATCCACCTCCTTTCCACCATGACGACCGGAAAGGCAAAATAATCGATAAGGCAAGCGGGTGTCTTTCACTTTCAATTTCTACTTCATTCCTACTATTTGTTGGTGTCAACATGAAGTTCAGTAAAATAATGGGAACAGAAATGGATTGTCTCACGGTGTAAGTAAGTTGCACAAATAGATCCTTCAACCCTGGCCTTATTTTTCACCGACCGCTTTGAGTCACCCATAAATCTAAAAATAACAACGTTGATGATAAAAATTGATACATTTAACCCTTCAAATAAATATTTATTTTAGAGAATACTTTATTATAGTACCTTTCGAATGGATACATCCATCCGTATTGAACCTGGCCCACCAAGCCTAGCTTCATGTGCAAGATGCCGCTAGATGCTCCATAGAATCAAAGAAAGCGGGGAAATATTCTCTCCAACTTACAAAGAATGACTGGAATGTTCTGCTCCATCCTTATGAGATCATCCTCTCTCAATGTCGCAGAACACAAATCTTTAAAGAATTGGGTGAGTTCAACAAGGATTTAAAACATTTGACGACAAGGAACTAAATGCAATAGGAAGTAAACACTCCATGAATACATGACAATCATGGCTTTTCATCCCAATCATGGTTCCTTTGTTCACATCCGCACATCTTGCACAATTAGAAGAATAACCATCCGCATCCGGGTTCTTTTATCCACCGACAGATCGACTTGGCTTCCTCGGCAGCTAAAGAGTAACAAGGCTTTGGGTTTCGTGGTCTTCCCATCCGACCGATTCACAAATGCAAGTCCTTTCGCTACAAAGTAAAGTGGTAAGTCTAGTCCGCCTTCTCATTGTCTTTTGTTTTTCCTTCGACGTTCATCACCTGTGAGAAAAACATTGTCAAAAAGTTCTTCTCAATGTGCATAACATCAAGGTTGTGTCTCAATAAATTATCTCTCCAAAGATGGCGGATCCCAAAAATACTTCTTTTTGTCCAATTATGCCATTGTCCATATCCTTCAAATCGATCCAATTTGCCAAAATCTGTGATTTTGGCAGCTCCATAACCCTTTCCCAGATCCGCTCAAGGCCAACCTTGGCGGGCCATCTAATTCAACTTCCCCTTCTTGAAAGCGTTCTTATTCCGCCTAAATGCATGATCATCGGGTAAAACCTGCGATGTGAGTCAAACCAAGAACTCTTCCCCAAATTTCAAGGTAAAGGCCTTTGTATGCTCCATGCAATGCGGACATGCCATTTTACCATGAGTACCCCAACCGCATACAACATGCCATATGCAGGGAAGTCATTAATGGTCCACATCGGTGCCCTCATTGTAAAATTCCTCTTTCGTGCAATATCGCACGTCACAACACCATTCCACAACCTTTTGAGATCGTCAATAAGAGGCTCTAAATAGATGTCAATACCATCTGTTTGATTATCCGGACCCAGATAACACAAAGTCAAGAACATATAAGGCTTAGACATGCACATTTCGGGAGGAAGATTGTATGGGGTAACGATAACTGGCCAACAAGAATAAGGTTTCGCCGTGGATTGAACATACGGGGTAAAACCATCAGAGCATAAGCCAAGTTGTACATTACGTGGATCTGCTGCAAAATCAGGATGCACACGATCAAAGTGCTTCCAAGCTTCACCATCAGAAGGGTGGCACAACATACCTGAAGTGCTTCTATTCTCATAGTGCCATGTCATTTTGTCTGCAGTCTGTGGTGATGCAAACATTCTCTGCAGCCTTGGAATAATTGGCAAATAAAACATTGCCTTCACCAGAACTAGTTTTTGTCTACCCGTCCGATTATTAGTATGTGACATATACCTAGGCTCACCACAAAATTTGCATTCAACTAGCGCACCAACGTTTTTACTAAACTCATTGTCGTAATACAACATACACCCTCTCACAGAACAATCAATCCTTTTAGATTCCGGCCCCAACTTGGACACTAAGCTTTTAGCCTCGTAATAACTTTTTGGCAAACCATCTTTGATAGGTGACGAGTCCAACATCATTTTCGTTACGAGATCCAAGCACACTTCGGTAGCACCACAGTTGGACTTAAGAGCTAAGAGCCTCACACACATTGATAACTTAGAGTCTGTAGACCCTTCAAACAACGGCTTGTTTGTTTCTAACAACAGATTATAAAATTTTTGTCTTTGTCTCATTTGGAAGTTCATCTGTGTCATCATCTTGTTGCTCATCGAATAACACGCTCACCCCCAAGGCATCACAAATCATATCTTGCATCAATTCAATCTGCTCACCACATCCCGAATCTACGTGAATCGCCAAGCACCTTCGCAATTATCAAGAACCCCTAAATCAACGTGAGACAACTTTTCACCATGTGTAGTCCAAATCCAGAATTAAGCCTAAATCCAACTGAATACAGTGGTGCGTGACCTCACTTGGGCTCTTAATCCTTCCGCAATCGCAATTAAAGCACTGACATCTAATCCCTCCATTAGTTTTGAAATCTTTATGTGCCATTGCGACTTGGACAAAGCACGCAACCCCAGTAAGCAAAAATCTGGTTTCAAACCCCTCTCCCTGATATAACCTATCTCAGAACACCCGATTTCTGAGCGCCACTGCAACCCAATCTAATGCTCAAAACATTTAATGCTTGTATGCTTTCGCTAAAGAGTACTCTTATGTATTTCGCAATGGAAAACAGAGTAATTTTTTTCTTTTCATATTCTTTCCTTTGAAACCCTTTTCAAAAATGAGACATAGAGTACTACAGTTTTCTAAATGATGCCAATTCAAACTTTTGCAATTATCAGAGTATAATGCATCACAAATAATACTTCACATAACATAATCATTTCGCACTAAGGCGAGATTTTCTGAAAAGAATAATTACGAAACAATCAATACAAAATCCTAAGCTAAGCTGGCTGACAACTATAACTCTTACTGAGAAACAGCTCAGCAAGATCAAACACGAAGTACTCAGAGGAATCTTCCTCCACCGCTCAATCTTCAATGCTCCTAAAAGACGGTCGCAACAGCCATGAACTCCATCCGAAGTGACATCCATAAGGACATCCAATCCAACAACAAGGTAAGGGTAAATCCTTTGTCCACGAAGTTTATCATAGGCTATGTCGCATGCAAACGATATATACATATATAATACAACAACATTCTTTTGTTTACATATACATACTTAATAGACCGCACACAATCAGCATGGTATATCAAGCATGGCATGTGAGCAAACAAAACAACCAACATATCAACAATCAAGTCACTACAATATCAACCATTGCATGTGAGCAGGCAAGTCTATCAACAGATAAGTGATCAAGTCATCACAATATCCAATTCATCAACAATTCCTCACATATCATAAATGCGGTTAGCTATGCATGTCAATGCAAGATGGCTAGTTTGTGTATACACCGCAGCCTTAAACAAGGTCACAGAGACGAGGAACTTTATTTCCCAACGCCCAAATCAACTCCCTACCAAGGGTATTGCCACAAAGGCTTGCCACACATTAGGCTTTACGCCACACGGCATGCAAAGTGACAACTCGCCCTTTTGAAGTCCTCAAGACAATCAAACGCTCCGAGTGTCGATGCTCAATGGTCAGTATACATCCAAACAAATTCAACAACATGGCATGCTCACCGTAGGGAGCGCCCGAGTAATGTTTTAATTAATCAATGCGGATCGACGACACCTCAACTCACTCACTCTACTTAGTGAGTTTTCATGCTTCCAATTCTTATATTACCTAGGTGAGGTTGTACCAAAATAAATAACTCATTTAGCTTTGGGTCATTGGAACCCGAGTTTCATCAAATTCTTTATCTAGCATGGTTCCATTTCTACTTATCTATAAGCTTAGGCTAGTCATACTACAACCCTCATGCTTATTTTAAACCAAAATACCTTTAACAATTACTTAGAGTGCAAACACAGGACCCAAAGTCCGGGTGCTCAATTGCGGAACGCTAGTCTTAATCTCAGATCAGAACTCTAGGCACGTAATGCGAACACTAGGCTCAACTTTTAGGTTAAGGTACTAGGCACGCCATACGAAACACTAGGTCCAATCCTAAACCAAGAAAATGCGTGACGCAAACAGACATTAAATCCCAAAGACAGACACATAGTCCATTTGCTCAATAGGAACACTAGGTTCCCTATGATTTAATCTTTCAAAAACTCGATCTTTGAACTCTCTTTCTCTATTCTTATATCACTCCTATGTATCTGAAAATACTCTTTTAGTTCTAGGTCGTTGAAACCCTAGTTGTGTTAAATAACACACCGAAGAATTCCCAGAAAGAGAGGTGGTGCGAACACTCTTAATTACCAAGTCTTTCCTAGCCGTAATTTCCCAGCGCATCATTTAACTCAACCGCTGCAAATCGTACTATTTATTTCAACTTCTTTTCTTTACTATCATTCCATTGAACTTTCCTTGCAAGCTTTGGCTAGTTATACTAAAACCTTCACGCTTACTTTTAAATCAAAATGCCCTTAACAATTTGCTTACGAAATCGAATTCGGCCAGGAATCGCATCGATTTACCGATGTAAATCGTCAACCAATAGCATCGATCAACGCATTATTAATTAATCCATCATCAACAACAATATTTTCATATTCCAAGTCAATACCAAATTCCATTTAAATCCTACTTGATTCATGGAAAACAACATCAATCATAATGCCTCACAGGCCAACGACATGCTATAGCATTTCAACAAAGATATAACAATTCAATAGGCTACAACATGCTCCACGCTTCATCAACTTCAAGTCTAATCAAATCACTCAAACAAGATTTAAGTCACGCAATACAATTCAATTTGCCACGCAGGGCCAAAAGCATGCTACAACATTTCCAACAACACATAAAAGTACTACAAGTACTACCACACTATCAAACAATCAAACAAGCAACAAACAAGGCGAAAAGCCCAAACTCATTATATAAGAATTTCCCTTACCTTGGGCGCTTTAACAATCCAAGCAAGGTAATCCAAAATAATCGTCAAGTCGCACTTCGCGCGCGTACCTTAAGCACGAACCTTAACAACACAAACTTAACTAAATTAGAACTAAAACTTAGTCCTAATGCCCCTAGGGCAGCCACGGCTTAGGCATCCTAAAGCCTAGGAATTACTTGACTTAATCCCTAATTGGTGCTATCTAGCCATATGCCAAGGTACATATTCAAACCATGCAAGTTTTGAAACTTTTTCAAAAGCTAAGCACTTAGAAAATATCAAAACCCAAAACTTACCAATTGGAATAGTGTTTTACCAAATGAATAGTGTTTTTCCAAACTTAAACCACTTTTTAAAACACTAAAACATGTCACAAAATTTTAGAAATAAATTCATTACAAGCTTAAAACAATTCTCAAAACATAACACAATTATTTTCCCAAAAATTAAACCTCTATGAAAGATTTTGCTAACCCAAATTCTTGGCCAATTCTTACACCATTTTAAGGACACAAATCAACTTAAAACAATGTTTAGAACTAGCATGAAGGCCACGGTTTTAGTTACTCAAAAACAAACCCAAACTTTTCAATTTTTCATTTCCAAAACAAAGCATTTCCTATCATTCAATTCCTACAACAATTAACCAACTTCCTTAACATCTAACATACTTTAAAAACAAGCTAAAACATCATCAAAAACTTGATCATAGCCACTGTTTTTAATAGGTATAAACAGCCCCAAATAAAATTGTTTTCAAACAATTTTTCAAAGTTTCAAACATAACAATCCTTATAGTTTTAAAGTCCCAATCAAAAACCAATTTTTTTACCACTTTAATACAATTAAAAACATGTTCAAACCCACTCACATCATGCCTAAAAGTTACTGTTTTGATGGCCCTAAAACAGCCCCAAAAATCCATTTGTTTCAAACAATTTTTCAAAGCTCCACACATAGAAATCTTTATAGCTTTAAAGTTCTAACCAAAACCAACTTCTTAAACACTTTAATCACTTTGAAAACAATTTAAAACATCCCCTAAACCATGCTTAGGATCCACGGTTCCAGCCCCTACAAAATCCCCAAATTATTTTCACAAAACTTGTTAAACATGCATATTGACTAGTTTCCAAACTAATCAAGTATAACCCATCAAAGAACTAACTTTAAATCAACAAAATCAAACCAAAATAACCTTGAACAGCCACTAATTTCTGTTCAGCCCCAAAACCTAGGGTTTCCCAAAATTTCAATTACCAAAAACAAGCTTAATCATTGAAGGAAACAAAGGGCTAAAAGACTAGTCATGCATATCTAGCTAAATCTAACACCTTTTAGCAAAAACAACTCCTAAAACCAACCAAACCCATTCATGAGACTCAAGAGAGGATAAGGAATGGATATGAAGCTTACCAAACAAGGAGATGATGGTTAATCAAGGGTTAGGAAGAATGGATGGAAGATTGAAGCTTAAACAACAAATTCCTTCAAGAATCAAAACCAAAATTGTGAGAAACAACTCTTGGACCATGAAAGCTCATCCATGGCAGCCATGGAGAAGGGAAAAAGAATTAGAAATCTTATCCACAAGGATGGTGGTGATCGAATCAAGGAGGAAGAAGAAAGGAACATGTTTTCCTACTAAATCTCTAATCTTTCTTCAAGAACACCACTTTCTCTCTCAAGAATTTTTCTCTCCAAGCTTTCTACAATGGAGGAATGAAATGAATCTGGTCTTGGCTGTGTGGGAGAGCCACGAAATTGGAGGGATAAGGATGGAAAGAAATTGTTCATTTAGTTCCAACTTAACCAATTAGTTACTAACTAACTAAGTTAACTACCTACAAATTACTAATTAACCAATCATAATAAAACACATGCCATGGAAGGTTCTAAAGGTCCATATTCATCTCCCCTAGCACATGTGCAGCTGCCATACATCCCCCTTGGCCTCAGGTTTCGTTTCGTCACGTTTTCGCGCGTTCTCGCTCAATCGGGTGCACGACGTTACGCGTATATTAGGTTTTAATAATAAAAACTCCAAAAATATTTCTAATTATAACCCCACACCCAAAAATCACAAATATTCCTCGTGGCATAAGAAAAGTATCTATGTATCTCGTTTTCTCGAAATGCGAACCTAAACGTCGCAATTAGTAGCCTTCGGCCATAGAAAATACACTAAATATTTTCTGATGCCCAAAAATTCTAGAAAAATTACAATAAATCCTAAATGTTGAAAATGCTAAGATCTCAAATTTTATAAAATTTGGATCACGTTTGGGCATGTTTCAGTTAGAAACACACACAATAGCCTATCTACTGCAGTAATTCAACAGAATTCTCATGACGTAATAAAAACTGTAAATTAGTGAGGATCACTAATTTCAATTTCTCTTATCATATAGATATTATTCAATCAATAAAATTATCAAAACAAAATCATTAAAATACTAGTCATATTAAATATGACATAAAACAGACGATTAATACTATAACTAAATAATAAAAATCCAAACTATGACTTAAAAATAACTATTAAGTCCTAAAATTATTTTTCATTCAATAAAATAATTTTCTTTAATCAAACAACAATCTTTCACAATTTTCGATATTAATTCATATTAAAAACAGATATCGCCTACACTGTCTCTTAATCAATTAATTGTTAAAACAAGAAATTGTTCACAATAAATCTTTGTTGTTCTTCATACTTTTAATAAACCATTGAGGTCATGACTCTCTACGATTTATTTTCAAGTAGTTGGAACTACAAAATAATTTTCATAAAAATTGGGATGTTACATTACCACCCTCCTTAAAAAAATTTCGTCTCGAAAATTAACTTATAAACCAAAACAAAACCAAAATGATGAAAAGTCATAACTTAATACTAAACATATCATAAATATGAACTTTGAAATTTAATACAACATAATAATTTTTCACTCAATAATCAAACACAAAGCATACATTTTATCCATATATCCTTACTAAAGTAAGGCACTACATCATCAACTTAAACGCTTACAAAACACAATCGCACGTCCATGTTGAAGAAGTCCTCGCGAATGACGCTTTATTCCAATCTACGATCACGAACACAATCACAAACACGGTCACGAACACGTGCATAAATCCACGAACACGCACAGTCACGAACATAGCCACGACGACACTGGGTTACGGCTACATGCTCACATCAACGAAACTCTAAAACCTTCCAGGAACCCGCGGTTTGGAATCATGAAGACAGAGGAGGATTGCCACGATTAACAACCACAAAATAACTAACAACATTATTACATTCAGAAATGTGAGAGGATCCATCACAAAAATCATCCTAAGGCTCGCGGTTTGCAGGAGAAACAAGAAGATGAAGGTTTGGTTTTTCTCACACAAAAACTCACCACACTTCAAACTAAGAATGAAAACAAACTCCTATCCCCTTATATATAAGTGTGGTTGGCCAATGGTCAAAGAAAATAAGATAACTCACAAGAAAAGATAAGGAAGGAATCTTATGATTACTCTCCACTAAAACCAACACCAATAATAGACTCACATCCCCCCTTGTTAATGAGACGAAACTAGCAAGAAAGAAAGGAAGGAAAAGTGACCCCTACCCAAAATTCTATTAAGCCCTCAATGTGTTTAAGAACAAAGACAAGGTGGGATAGGATTCTTTAAAATGTCCAATCAATAGTCATCATGCACCATATTCCTTCCCTAAGTCTCACCTACTCCAAAATGTTCTCTTGACTTAGCCCTCATGGTTTCTGATCGCACCAATTTGCGATGTCGTGGTAATGTCAGCGTGTCGGTTGCTTGGTTGGTGACCAATCACGTAAAATAAATTATCAAGAGAAATTTAATTCAACGCGCTCTAAAATATTCGCGTATAAGAAATACGCTCACAAAATAATCACATTAATAATTTCACGAATAATCACAATAACATATATCATAATACCAAAATATAATAAAAATTTGGATTTTGGAATCTAATATAATACTAAAATACGTCATAGAGTTAAAACACTTATGTGTTCTATATTTAGAACCACGCACACACCATAATACATATAGTACGATAATTATAGCGTCACCTACGGATAATCCCTCTCGTAAATCTCGGCCCGCTCAGCTCCATTGTGTCGCATTTCCTGAGACGAAGTCTTCAAATGATGAGTTCTCCGCTCCGCTTAATGTGTAAACACGCCCTTTAGTGGTTGGTCTTGCAGCTCCGACATTGTTGACAGCAGACTCAACTCGTGGTGCTTTGCAGTCTCTGGACAGATATCCCAATTCCTTGCAGTTAAAGCATAATCCTTCCGTGGTTGGATTACTGTTAACGTTGTGCTCCTCATCTTCACCGTTGAAGTAGTGCGTCTTCGGCTATCGATACTTGTGATTCCCTCTTTTGTCTACCATGTAGACATATCCTCCAGTAGTTGGGCACGCAACCTTCGCAGCATCCACATTTGGCAATTGATAGTCCTTAAAAATATGTCCTAGCTACTTGCAGTCACAACATAGTCGGTCCTTCAATGAGTATTCTTCAGCTAACTGCTCCTTGCTTCCACATTAACGACAGTTCCACTTCAACTCCTGGCCATTCCCAATAGCCTATGCCACAAGACAATCCTGGCTGTGGTCATTTCCCTGAAGATGGAAATGAGATGTTCCTTGTTGTTGTCTTCCTCTCTGTCCTTTGCCCTGATAATCTGGCTTAACTGACCCTCCAATAGCTTGCTCCTCCGTTCGTTGTCTTAGCCAATCGTGTTGATTCTTCACAGTAATCCGTTGTGTGACAGTTGCTATCCACACTATCACTCGAATTACGCGATTCACGTCTAAGTTACTAGCACTAGCAGGAAAACTCGTTCGCCCGAAGGCATCGAATTTCTACGAAGTAAACTAACCAAAATCCCCACAACAAATTCAATCATCTGAGATGATCGCACACAATTTCACACAATATCACACCTGTTTCAACTAGGAAACATTACAAACAATCACAAACAAAGTTCACACAACCTAGGCATAACAAACTTATACCCGACAATTCCCAACAATCTAGGCCAGCTTAGACAAAGCGGTCCGGTTAGAACCGAACTGCTCTGATACCACTTAATGTAACACCCCGATTTCGGAGCGCTACTGTGCAACCCAATCTAATGCTGAAAACATTTAATGCTTGTATGCTTTCAGTTAAAGAGTACTCTTATGTATTTCGCAATGGAAAAACAGGAGTAATTTTTTTTTTCTTTTCATATTCTTTCCTTTGAAACCCTTTTCAAAAATGAGACATAGAGTACTACAGATATCTAAATGATGCCAATTCAAACTTTTGCAATTATCGAGTATAATGCATCACAAATAATACTTCACATAACATAATCATTTCGCACTAAGGCGAGATTTTCCGAAAAAGAATAATTACGAAACAATCAATACAAAATCCTAAGCTAAGTCGGTCGACAACTATAACTCTTCGAGAAACATTTCGGCAAGATCAAACACGAAGTACTCAGAGGAATCTTCCTCCACCGCTCAATCTTCAATGCTCCTAAAAGACGGTCGCAACAGCCATCGAACTCCATCTGGAAGTGACATCCATAAGGACATCCAATCCAACAACAAAGGTGCAAGGGTAAATCCTTTGTCCACGAAGTTTATCATAGGCTATGTCGCATGCAAACGATATATACATATATAATACAACAACATTCTTTTGTTTACATATACATACTTAATAGACCGCACACAATCAAGCATGGTATATCAAGCATGGCATGTGAGCAAACAAAACAACCAACATATCAACAATCAAGTCACTACAATATCAACCATTGCATGTGAGCGAGCAAGTCTATCAACAGATAAGTGATCAAGTCATCACAATATCCAATTCATCAACAATTCCTCACATATCATAAATGCGGTTAGCTATGCATGTCAATGCAGATGGCTAGTTTCAGGTATACACTGCAAACCTTAAACAAGGTCGGCGAGACGAGGAACTTTATTTCCCAACGTCCAAATCAACTCCCCTACCAAGGGTATTACCACAAAGGCTTGCCACACATTAGGCTTTCTGCCACACGGGCATGCAGTGACAACTCGTCCTTTTGAAGTCCTGAAGACAATCAAACGCTCCGAGTGTCGATGCTCAATGGTCAGTATACATCCAAACAAATTCAACAACATGGCATGCTCACCGTAGGGAGCGCCCGAGTAATGTTTTAATTAATCAATGCGGATCGACGACACCTCAACTCACTCACTCTACTTAGTGAGTTTTCATGCTTCCAATTCTTATATTACCTAGGTGAGGTTGTACCAAAATAAATAACTCATTTAGCTTTGGGTCATTGGAACCCGAGTTTCATCAAATTCTTTATCTAGCATGGTTCCATTTCTACTTATCTATAAGCTTAGGCTAGTCATACTACAACCCTCATGCTTATTTTAAACCAAAATACCTTTAACAATTACTTAGAGTGCAAACACAGGACCCAAAGTCCGGGTGCTCAATTGCGGAACGCTAGTCTTAATCTCAGATCAGAACTCTAGGCACGTAATGCGGAACACTAGGCTCAACTTTTAGGTTAAGGTACTAGGCACGCCATACGAAACACTAGGTCCAATTCTAAACCAAGAAAATGCGCACGCAAACAGGACATTAAATCCCAGCACAGGACACATAGTCCATATGCTCAATAGGAACACTAGGTTCCCTATGATTTAATCTTTCAAAAACTCGATCTTTGAACTCTCTTTCTCTATTCTTATATCACTCCTATGTATCTGAAAATACTCTTTTAGTTCTAGGTCGTTGAAACCCTAGTTGTGTTAAATAACACACTGGAAGAATTCCCAGGAAAGAGAGGTGGTGCGAACACTCTTAATTACCAAGTCTTTCCTAGCCAGAATTTCCCAGGCGCATCATTTAACTCAACCGTTTTCGTAAATCGTACTATTTATTTCAACTTCTTTTCTTTACTATCATTCCATTGAAATTTCCTTGCAAGCTTTGGCTAGTTATACTAAAACCTTCACACTTACTTTTAAATCAAAATGCCCTTAACAATTTGCTTACGAAATCAGAATTGCCGTGGAATCGCATCAGATTTACCGATGTAAATCGTCAACCAATAGCAGTCGATCAACGCATTATTAATTAATCCATCATCAACAACAATATTTTCATATTCCAAGTCAATACCAAATTCCATTTAAATCCTACTTGATTCATGGAAAACAACATCAATCATAATGCCTCACAGGCCAACGACATGCTATAGCATTTCAACAAAGATATAACAATTCAATAGGCTACAACATGCTCCACGCTTTCATCAACTTCAAGTCTAATCAAATCACTCAAACAAGATTTAAGTCACGCAATACAATTCAATTTGCCACGCACGGCCAAAAGCATGCTACAACATTTCCAACAACACATAAAAGTACTACAAGTACTACCACACTATCAAACAATCAAACAAGCAACAAACAAGGCGAAAAGCCCAAACTCATTATATAAGAATTTCCCTTACCTTGGGCGCTTTAACAATCCAAGCAAGGTAATCCGAAATAATCGTCAAGTCGCACTTCATGGCATCTTAAGCACCTAATCTTAACAACACAAACTTAACTAAATTAGAACTAAAACTTAGTCCTAATGCCCCTAGGGCAGCCACGGCTTAGGCATCCTAAAGCCTAGGAATTACTTGACTTAATCCCTAATTGGTGCTATCTAGCCATATGCCAAGGTACATATTCAAACCATGCAAGTTTTGAAACTTTTTCAAAAGCTAAGCACTTAGAAAATATCAAAACCCAAAACTTACCAATTGGAATAGTGTTTTACCAAATGAATAGTGTTTTTCCAAACTTAAACCACTTTTTAAAACACTAAAACATGTCACAAAATTTTAGAAATAAATTCATTACAAGCTTAAAACAATTCTCAAAACATAACACAATTATTTTCCCAAAATTAAACCTCTATGAAAGATTTTGCTAACCCAAATTCTTGGCCAATTCTTACACCATTTTAAGGACACAAATCAACTTAAAACAATGTTTAGAACTAGCATGAAGGCCACGGTTTTAGTTACTCAAAAACAAACCCAAACTTTTCAATTTTTCATTTCCAAAACAAAGCATTTCCTATCATTCAATTCCTACAACAATTAACCAACTTCCTTAACATCTAACATACTTTAAAAACAAGCTAAAACATCATCAAAAACTTGATCATAGCCACTGTTTTTAATAGGTATAAACAGCCCCAAATAAAATTGTTTTCAAACAATTTTTCAAAGTTTCAAACATAACAATCCTTATAGTTTTAAAGTCCCAATCAAAACCAATTTTTTACCACTTTAATACAATTAAAAACATGTTCAAACCCACTCACATCATGCCTAAAAGTTACTGTTTTGATGGCCCTAAAACAGCCCCAAAAATCCATTTGTTTCAAACAATTTTTCAAAGCTCCACACATAGAAATCTTTATAGCTTTAAAGTTCTAACCAAAACCAACTTCTTAAACACTTTAATCACTTTGAAAACAATTTAAAACATCCCCTAAACCATGCTTAGGATCCACGGTTCCAGCCCCTACAAAATCCCCAAATTATTTTCACAAAACTTGTTAAACATGCATATTGACTAGTTTCCAAACTAATCAAGTATAACCCATCAAAGAACTAACTTTAAATCAACAAAATCAAACCAAAATAACCTTGAACAGCCCCTAATTTCGTTCAGCCCCAAAACCTAGGGTTTCCCAAAATTTCAATTACCAAAAACAAGCTTAATCATTGAAGGAAACAAAGGGCTAAAAGACTAGTCATGCATATCTAGCTAAATCTAACACCTTTTAGCAAAAACAACTCCTAAAACCAACCAAACCCATTCATGAGACTCAAGAGAGGATAAGGAATGGATATGAAGCTTACCAAACAAGGAGATGATGGTTAATCAAGGGTTAGGAAGAATGGATGGAAGATTGAAGCTTAAACAACAAATTCCTTCAAGAATCAAAACCAAAATTGTGAGAAACAACTCTTGGACCATGAAAGCTCATCCATGGCAGCCATGGAGAAGGGAAAAAGAATTAGAAATCTTATCCACAAGGATGGTGGTGATCGAATCAAGGAGGAAGAAGAAAGGAACATGTTTTCCTACTAAATCTCTAATCTTTCTTCAAGAACACCACTTTCTCTCTCAAGAATTTTTCTCTCCAAGCTTTCTACAATGGAGGAATGAAATGAATCTGGTCTTGTCTGTGTGGGAGAGCCACGAAATTGGAGGGATAAGGATGGAAAGAAATTGTTCATTTAGTTCCAACTTAACCAATTAGTTACTAACTAACTAAGTTAACTACCTACAAATTACTAATTAACCAATCATAATAAAACACATGCCATGGAAGGTTCTAAAGGTCCATATTCATCTCCCTAGCACATGTGCAGCTGCCATACATCCCCTTGGCCTCAGGTTTCGCTTTAAATCACGTTTTTGCGTTCTCGCTCAATCGGGTGCACGACGTTACGCGTATATTAGGTTTTAATAATAAAAACTCCAAAAATATTTCTAATTATAACCCCACACCCAAAAATCACAAATATTCCTCGTGGCATAAGAAAAGTATCTATGTATCTCGTTTTCTCGAAATGCGAACCGAAACGTCGCAATTAGGCAGTCTCTGGCCATAGAAAATACACTAAATATTTTCTGATGCCCAAAAATTCTAGAAAAATTACAATAAATCCTAAATGTTGGAAAATGCTAAGATCTCAAATTTTATAAAATTTGGATCACGTTTGGGCATGTTTCAGTTAGAAACACACACAATAGCCTATCTACTGTAATTCAACGAAATTCTCGCAACGTAATAAAAGCGTAAATTAGTGAGGATCACTAATTTCAATTTCTCTTATCATATAGATATTATTCAATCAATAAAATTATCAAAACAAAATCATTAAAATAATAGTCATATTAAATATGACATAAAAGCAGACGATTAATACTATAACTAAATAATAAAAATCCAAACTATGACTTAAAAATAACTATTAAGTCCTAAAATTATTTTTCATTCAATAAAATAATTTTCTTTAATCAAACAACAATCTTTCACATTTTTCGATATTAATTCATATTAAAAACAGATAATGCCTACACTGTCTCTTAATCAATTAATTGTTAAAACAAGAAATTGTTCACAATAAATCTTTGTTGTTCTTCATACTTTTAATAAACCATTGAGGTCATGACTCTCTACGATTTATTTTCAAGTAGTTGGAACTACAAAATAATTTTCATAAAAATTGGGATGTTACATTACCACCCTCCTTAAAAAAATTTTCGTCCTCGAAAATTAACTTATAAACCAAAACAAAACCAAAATGATGAAAAGTCATAACTTAATACTAAACATATCATAAATATGAACTTTGAAATTTAATACAACATAATAATTTTTCACTCAATAATCAAACACAAAGCATACATTTTATCCATATATCCTTACTAAAGTAAGGCACTACATCATCAACTTAAACGTTTACAAAACACAATACTGCACGTCCATGTTGAAGAAGTCCTCGCGAATGACGCTTTATTCCAATCTACGATCACGAACACAATCACAAACACGGTCACGAACACGCATAAATACGAACACGCACGATCCACGAACATAGCCACGACGACACTGGGTTACGGCTACATGCTCACATCAACGAAACTCTAAAACCTTCCAGGAACCCGCGGTTTGGAATCATGAAGACAGAGGAGGATTGCCACGATTAACAACCACAAAATAACTAACAACATTATTACATTCAGAAATGTGAGAGGATCCATCACAAAAATCATCCTAAGGCTCAAGGTTTTGCAGGAGAAACAAGAAGATGAAGGTTTGGTTTTCTCACACAAAAACTCACCACACTTCAAACTAAGAATGAAAACAAACTCCTATCCCCTTATATATAAGTGTGGTTGGCCAATGGTCAAAGAAAATAAGATAACTCACAAGAAAAGATAAGGAAGGAATCTTATGATTACTCTCCACTAAAACCAACACCAATAATAGACTCACATCCCCCCTTGTTAATGAGACGAAACTAGCAAGAAAGAAAGGAAGGAAAAGTGACCCCTACCCAAAATTCTATTAAGCCCTCAATGTGTTTAAGAACAAAGACAAGGTGGGATAGGATTCTTTAAAATGTCCAATCAATAGTCATCATGCACCATATTCCTTCCCTAAGTCTCACCTACTCCAAAATGTTCTCTTGACTTAGCCCTCATGGTTTCTGCATCGCACCAATTTGCAAAGGTCGTGGTAATCGCAGAATCGGTTGCTTGGTTGGTGACCAATCACGTAAAATAAATTATCAAGAGAAATTTAATTCAACGCTCTAAAATATTCGCGTATAAGAAATACGCTCACAAAATAATCACATTAATAATTTCACGAATAATCACAATAACATATATCATAATACCAAAATATAATAAAAATTTGGATTTTGGAATCTAATATAATACTAAAATACGTCATAGAGTTAAAACACTTATGTGTTCTATATTTAGAACCACGCACACACCATAATACATATAGTACGATAATTATAGCGTCACCTACGGATAATCCCTCTCGTAAATCTCGGCCCGCTCAGCTCCATTGTGTCGCATTTCCTGAGACGTAGTCTTCAAAGGATGAGTTCTCCGCCCGCTTAATGTGTAACCACGGCCTTTAGTGGTTGGTCTTGCAGCTCCGACATTGTTGACAGCAGACTCAACTCGTGGTGCTTTGCAGTCTCTGGACAGATATCCCAATTCCTTGCAGTTAAAGCATAATCCTTCCGTGGTTGGATTACTGTTAACGTTGTGCTCCTCATCTTCACCGTTGAAGTAGTGCGTCTTCGCCATCGATACTTGTGATTCCCTCTTTGTCTACCATGTAGACATATCCTCCGATAGTTGGGCACGCAACCTTCGCGGATCCACATTTGGCAATTGATAGTCCTTAAAAATATGTCCTAGCTACTTGCGATCACAACATAGTCGGTCCTTCAATGAGTATTCTTCACTAATCAAGCTTCCTTGCTTCCACATTAACGGCAGCTCCACTTCAACTCCTGGCCATTCCCAATAGCCTATGCCACAAGACAATCCTGCCGTGGTCATTTCCTGAAGATGGAAATGAGATGTTCCTTGTTGTTGTCTTCCTCTCTCGCCCTTTGCCCCGATAATCGGCTTAATCGACCCTCCAATAGCTTGCTCCTCCGCTCGTTGTCTTAGCCAATCGTGTTGATTCTTCACGATGTCCGTTGTGTGACAGCTGCTATCCACACTATCACTCGACCACGCGATTCACGCCTAAGTTACTAGCACTAGCGAAAACTTCGTTCGCCGAAGGCATCGAATTTCTACGAAGTAAACTAACCAAAATCCCCACAACAAATTCAATCATCTGAGATGATCGCACACAATTTCACACAATATCACACCTGTTTCAACTAGGAAACATTACAAACAATCACAAACAAAGTTCACACAACCTAGGCATAACAAACTTATACCCGACAATTCCCAACAATCTAGGCGGCTTAGACAAAGCGGTCCTAAGAACCGAATCAAGCTCGATACCACTTAATGTAACACCCGATTTCTGAGCGCCATCAGGTAACCCAATCTAATGTGAAAACATTTAATGCTTGTATGCTTTCGCTAAAGAGTACTCTTATGTATTTCGCAATGGAAAACAGGAGTAATTTTTTTCTTTTCATATTCTTTCCTTTGAAACCCTTTTCAAAAATGAGACATAGAGTACTACGCTTTCTAAATGATGCCAATTCAAACTTTTGCAATTATCAGAGTATAATGCATCACAAATAATACTTCACATAACATAATCATTTCGCACTAAGGCGAGATTTTCTGAAAAGAATAATTACGAAACAATCAATACAAAATCCTAAGCTAAGCTGGCTGACAACTATAACTCTTACTGAGAAACAGCTCAGCAAGATCAAACACGAAGTACTCAGAGGAATCTTCCTCCACTGGCTCAATCTTCAATGCTCCTAAAAGACGAAGCTGCAACAGCTACCGAACTCCATCTGGAAGTGACATCCATAAGGACATCCAATCCAACAACAGTGCAAGGGTAAATCCTTTGTCCACGAGTTTATCATAGGCTATGTCGCATGCAAACGATATATACATATATAATACAACAACATTCTTTTGTTTACATATACATACTTAATAGACCGCACACAATCAGCATGGTATATCAAGCATGGCATGTGAGCAAACAAAACAACCAACATATCAACAATCAAGTCACTACAATATCAACCATTGCATGTGAGCAGGCAAGTCTATCAACAGATAAGTGATCAAGTCATCACAATATCCAATTCATCAACAATTCCTCACATATCATAAATGCGGTTAGCTATGCATGTCAATGCAAGATGGCTAGTTTGTGTATACACCGCAAACCTTAAACAAGGTCACAGAGACGAGGAACTTTATTTCCCAACGCCCAAATCAACTCCCTACCAAGGGTATTGCCACAAAGGCTTGCCACACATTAGGCTTTACGCCACATGGGCATGCGGTGACAACTCGTCCTTTTGAAGTCCTCAAGACAATCAAACGCTCCGAGTGTCGATGCTCAATGGTCGATATACATCCAAACAAATTCAACAACATGGCATGCTCACCGTAGGGAGCGCCGAGTAATGTTTTAATTAATCAATGCGGATCGACGACACCTCAACTCACTCACTCTACTTAGTGAGTTTTCATGCTTCCAATTCTTATATTACCTAGGTGAGGTTGTACCAAAATAAATAACTCATTTAGCTTTGGGTCATTGGAACCCGAGTTTCATCAAATTCTTTATCTAGCATGGTTCCATTTCTACTTATCTATAAGCTTAGGCTAGTCATACTACAACCCTCAAGCTTATTTTTAAACCAAAATACCTTTAACAATTACTTAGAGTGCAAACACAGGACCCAAAGTCCGGGTGCTCAATTGCGGAACGCTAGTCTTAATCTCAGATCAGAACTCTAGGCACGTAATGCGGAACACTAGGCTCAACTTTTAGGTTAAGGTACTAGGCACGCCATACGAAACACTAGGTCCAATCCTAAACCAAGAAAATGCGCACGTAAACAGGACATTAAATCCCAGCACAGGACACATAGTCCATATGCTCAATAGGAACACTAGGTTCCCTATGATTTAATCTTTCAAAAACTCGATCTTTGAACTCTCTTTCTCTATTCTTATATCACTCCTATGTATCTGAAAATACTATTTTAGTTCTAGGTCGTTGAAACCCTAGTTGTGTTAAATAACACACTGGAAGAATTCCTAGGAAAGAGAGGTGGTGCGAACACTCTTAATTACCAAGTCTTTCCTAGCCAGAATTTCCCAGCCGCATCATTTAACTCAACCGTTTTCGCAAATCGTACTATTTATTTCAACTTCTTTTCTTTACTATCATTCCATTGAAATTTCCTTGCAAGCTTTGGCTAGTTATACTAAAACCTTCACACTTACTTTTAAATCAAAATGCCCTTAACAATTTGCTTACGAAATCAGAATTCGGCTTGTGGAATCGCATCAGATTTACCGATGTAAATCGTCAACCAATAGCAGTCGATCAACGCATTATTAATTAATCCATCATCAACAACAATATTTTCATATTCCAAGTCAATACCAAATTCCATTTAAATCCTACTTGATTCATGGAAAACAACATCAATCATAATGCCTCACAGGCCAACGACATGCTATAGCATTTCAACAAAGATATAACAATTCAATAGGCTACAACATGCTCCACGGTTTCATCAACTTCAAGTCTAATCAAATCACTCAAACAAGATTTAAGTCACGCAATACAATTCAATTTACACGCAGGCCAAAAGCATGCTACAACATTTCCAACAACACATAAAAGTACTACAAGTACTACCACACTATCAAACAATCAAACAAGCAACAAACAAGGCGAAAAGCCCAAACTCATTATATAAGAATTTCCCTTACCTTGGGCGCTTTAACAATCCAAGCAAGGTAATCCGAAATAATCGTCAAGTCGCACTTGTGGCGTACCTTAAGCACGAACCTTAACAACACAAACTTAACTAAATTAGAACTAAAACTTAGTCCTAATGCCCCTAGGGCAGCCACGGCTTAGGCATCCTAAAGCCTAGGAATTACTTGACTTAATCCCTAATTGGTGCTATCTAGCCATATGCCAAGGTACATATTCAAACCATGCAAGTTTTGAAACTTTTTCAAAAGCTAAGCACTTAGAAAATATCAAAACCCAAAACTTACCAATTGGAATAGTGTTTTACCAAATGAATAGTGTTTTTCCAAACTTAAACCACTTTTTAAAACACTAAAACATGTCACAAAATTTTAGAAATAAATTCATTACAAGCTTAAAACAATTCTCAAAACATAACACAATTATTTTCCCAAAAATTAAACCTCTATGAAAGATTTTGCTAACCCAAATTCTTGGCCAATTCTTACACCATTTTAAGGACACAAATCAACTTAAAACAATGTTTAGAACTAGCATGAAGCCCACGGTTTTAGTTACTCAAAAACAAACCCAAACTTTTCAATTTTTCATTTCCAAAACAAAGCATTTCCTATCATTCAATTCCTACAACAATTAACCAACTTCCTTAACATCTAACATACTTTAAAAACAAGCTAAAACATCATCAAAAACTTGATCATAGCCACTGTTTTTAATAGGTATAAACAGCCCCAAATAAAATTGTTTTCAAACAATTTTTCAAAGTTTCAAACATAACAATCCTTATAGTTTTAAAGTCCCAATCAAAAACCAATTTTTACCTCTTTAATACAATTAAAAACATGTTCAAACCCACTCACATCATGCCTAAAAGTTACTGTTTTGATGGCCCTAAAACAGCCCCAAAAATCCATTTGTTTCAAACAATTTTTCAAAGCTCCACACATAGAAATCTTTATAGCTTTAAAGTTCTAACCAAAACCAACTTCTTAAACACTTTAATCACTTTGAAAACAATTTAAAACATCCCCTAAACCATGCTTAGGATCCACGGTTCCAGCCCCTACAAAATCCCCAAATTATTTTCACAAAACTTGTTAAACATGCATATTGACTAGTTTCCAAACTAATCAAGTATAACCCATCAAAGAACTAACTTTAAATCAACAAAATCAAACCAAAATAACCTTGAACAGCCCCTAATTTCGTTCAGCCCCAAAACCTAGGGTTTCCCAAAATTTCAATTACCAAAAACAAGCTTAATCATTGAAGGAAACAAAGGGCTAAAAGACTAGTCATGCATATCTAGCTAAATCTAACACCTTTTAGCAAAAACAACTCCTAAAACCAACCAAACCCATTCATGAGACTCAAGAGAGGATAAGGAATGGATATGAAGCTTACCAAACAAGGAGATGATGGTTAATCAAGGGTTAGGAAGAATGGATGGAAGATTGAAGCTTAAACAACAAATTCCTTCAAGAATCAAAACCAAAATTGTGAGAAACAACTCTTGGACCATGAAAGCTCATCCATGGCAGCCATGGAGAAGGGAAAAAGAATTAGAAATCTTATCCACAAGGATGGTGGTGATCGAATCAAGGAGGAAGAAGAAAGGAACATGTTTTCCTACTAAATCTCTAATCTTTCTTCAAGAACACCACTTTCTCTCTCAAGAATTTTTCTCTCCAAGCTTTCTACAATGGAGGAATGAAATGAATCTGGTCTTGTCTGTGTGGGAGAGCCACGAAATTGGAGGGATAAGGATGGAAAGAAATTGTTCATTTAGTTCCAACTTAACCAATTAGTTACTAACTAACTAAGTTAACTACCTACAAATTACTAATTAACCAATCATAATAAAACACATGCCATGGAAGGTTCTAAAGGTCCATATTCATCTCCCTAGCACATGTGCAGCTGCCATACATCCCCCTTGGCCTCGAGGTTTCGTTTAATCACGTTTTAGCGTTCTCGCTCAATCGGGTGCCACGACGTTCTGGCGTATATTAGGTTTTAATAATAAAAACTCCAAAAATATTTCTAATTATAACCCCACACCCAAAAATCACAAATATTCCTCGTGGCATAAGAAAAGTATCTATGTATCTCGTTTTCTCGAAATGCGAACCGAAACGTCGCAATTAGGCAGTCTCTGGCCATAGAAAATACACTAAATATTTTCTGATGCCCAAAAATTCTAGAAAAATTACAATAAATCCTAAATGTTGGAAAATGCTAAGATCTCAAATTTTATAAAATTTGGATCACGTTTGGGCATGTTTCAGTTAGAAACACACACAATAGCCTATCTACGGCAGAATTCAACAGAATTCTCGCGTAATAAAAGCGTAAATTAGTGAGGATCACTAATTTCAATTTCTCTTATCATATAGATATTATTCAATCAATAAAATTATAAAAACAAAATCATTAAAATAATAGTCATATTAAATATGACATAAAAGAGACGATTAATACTATAACTAAATAATAAAAATCCAAACTATGACTTAAAAATAACTATTAAGTCCTAAAATTATTTTTCATTCAATAAAATAATTTTCTTTAATCAAACAACAATCTTTCACATTTTTCGATATTAATTCATATTAAAAACAGTATACGTCTACACTGTCTCTTAATCTGAATTAATTGTTAAAACAGTAAATTGTTCACAATAAATCTTTGTTGTTCTTCATACTTTTAATAAACCATTGAGGTCATGACTCTCTACGATTTATTTTCAAGTAGTTGGAACTACAAAATAATTTTCATAAAAATTGGGATGTTACATTACCACCCTCCTTAAAAAAATTTTCGTCCTCGAAAATTAACTTATAAACCAAAACAAAACCAAAATGATGAAAAGTCATAACTTAATACTAAACATATCATAAATATGAACTTTGAAATTTAATACAACATAATAATTTTTCACTCAATAATCAAACACAAAGCATACATTTTATCCATATATCCTTACTAAAGTAAGGCACTACATCATCAACTTAAACGTTGTCAAAACACAATCTTGCACGCGTCCATGTTGAAGAAGTCCTCGCGAATGACGCTTTATTCCAATCTACGATCACGAACACAATCACAAACACGGTCACGAACACGTACAGTCACGAACACGCACAGTCACGAACATAGCCACGACGACACTGGGTTACGGCTACATGCTCACATCAACGAAACTCTAAAACCTTCCAGGAACCCGCGGTTTGGAATCATGAAGACAGAGGAGGATTGCCACGATTAACAACCACAAAATAACTAACAACATTATTACATTCAGAAATGTGAGAGGATCCATCACAAAAATCATCCTAAGGCTCGCGGTTTGCAGGAGAAACAAGAAGATGAAGGTTTGGTTTTTCTCACACAAAAAAACTCACCACACTTCAAACTAAGAATGAAAACAAACTCCTCTCCCCTTATATATAAGTGTGGTTGGCCAATGGTCAAAGAAAATAAGATAACTCACAAGAAAAGATAAGGAAGGAATCTTATGATTACTCTCCACTAAAACCAACACCAATAATAGACTCACATCCCCTTGTTAATGAGGCGAAACTAGCAAGAAAGAAAGGAAGGAAAAGTGACCCTACCCAAAATTCTATTAAGCCCTCAATGTGTTTAAGAACAAAGACAAGGTGGGATAGGATTCTTTAAAATGTCCAATCAATAGTCATCATGCACCATATTCCTTCCCTAAGTCTCACCTACTCCAAAATGTTCTCTTGACTTAGCCTCATGGTTTACGCATCGCACCAATTTGCGATGTCGAGTAATCGCGTAATCGGTTGCTTGGTTGGTGACCAATCACGTAAAATAAATTATCAAGAGAAATTTAATTCAACGCTCTAAAATATTCGCGTATAAGAAATACGCTCACAAAATAATCACATTAATAATTTCACGAATAATCACAATAACATATATCATAATACCAAAATATAATAAAAATTTGGATTTTGTAATCTAATATAATACTAAAATCGTCATAGAGTTAAAACACTTATGTGTTCTATATTTAGAACCACGCACACACCATAATACATATAGTACGATAATTATAGCGGCACCTACGGATAATGCCTCTCGTAAATCTCGGCCCGCTCAGCTCCATTGTGTCGCATTTCCTGAGACGAGGTGTTGAAGGGATGAGTTCTCCTCTCCGGTTAATGTGGAAACCCGCCCTTTAGTGCTTGGTCTTGCAGCTTCAGACATTGTTGACAGCAGACTCAACTCGTGGTGCTTTGCAGTCTCTGGACAGATATCCCAATTCCTTGCAGTTAAAGCATAATCCTTCCGTGGTTGGATTACTGTTAACGTTGTGCTCCTCATCTTCACCGTTGAAGTAGTGCGTCTTCGGCTATCGATACTTGTGATTCCCTCTTTTGTCTACCATGTAGACATATCCTCCAGTAGTTGGGCACGCAACCTTCGCAGCATCCACATTTGGCAATTGATAGTCCTTAAAAATATGTCCTAGCTACTTGCAGTCACAACATAGTCGGTCCTTCAATGAGTATTCTTCATTCTTGCTCGCTTGCTTCCACATTAACGACAGTTCCACTTCAACTCCTGGCCATTCCCAATAGCCTATACCACAAGACAATCCTGGCTGTGGTCATTTCCCTGAAGATGGAAATAAAATGTTCCTTGTTGTTGTCTTCCTCTGTCCTTTGCCACGATAATCTGGCTTAAGCGACCTCAATAGCTTGCTCCTCCGATTCGTTGTCTTAGCCAATCGTGTTGATTCTTCCACGATGTCCGTTGTGTGACGGTTGCTATCCACACTATCACTCGATTACGCGATTCACGTCTAAGTTACTAGCACTAGCGAGAAAACTTCGTTAGCGAAGGCATCAATTTCTCACGAAGTAAACTAACCAAAATCCCACAACAAATTCAATCATCTAAGATGATCGCACACAATTTCACACAATATCACACCTGTTTCAACTAGGAAACATTACAAACAATCACAAACAAAGTTCACATAACCTAGGCATAACAAACTTATACCCGACAATTCCCAACAATCTAGGCCAGCTTAGACAAAGCGGTCCGGTTAGAACCGAACTGCTCTGATACCACTTAATGTAACACCCCGATTTCGGAGCGCTACTGTGCAACCCAATCTAATGCTGAAAACATTTAATGCTTGTATGCTTTCGGTTAAAGAGTACTCTTATGTATTTCGCAATGGAAAAACAGGAGTAATTTTTTTTTTTCTTTTCATATTCTTTCCTTTGAAACCCTTTTCAAAAATGAGACATAGAGTACTACAGTTTTCTAAATGATGCCAATTCAAACTTTTGTAATTATCAGAGTATAATGCATCACAAATAATACTTCACATAACATAATCATTTCGCACTAAGGCGAGATTTTCTGAAAAGAATAATTACGAAACAATCAATACAAAATCCTAAGCTAAGCTGGCTGACAACTATAACTCTTCTTGAGAAACACTCGGCAAGATCAAACACGAAGTACTCGAGAGGAATCTTCCTCCACCGCTCAATCTTCAATGCTCCTAAAGATGAAGGCAGCGACTACCGAACTCCATCTGGAAGTGACATCCATAAGGACATCCAATCCAACAACAGTGCAAGGGTAAATCCTTTGTCCACGAGTTTATCATAGGCTATGTCGCATGCAAACGATATATACATATATAATACAACAACATTCTTTTGTTTACATATACATACTTAATAGACCGCACACAATCAGCATGGTATATCAAGCATGGCATGTGAGCAAACAAAACAACCAACATATCAACAATCAAGTCACTACAATATCAACCATTGCATGTGAGCAGGCAAGTCTATCAACAGATAAGTGATCAAGTCATCACAATATCCAATTCATCAACAATTCCTCACATATCATAAATGCGGTTAGCTATGCATGTCAATGCAGTATGGCTAGTTTGTGTATACACTGCGGCCTTAAACAAGGTCGTGAGGCGAGGAACTTTATTTCCCAGCGTCGAATCAACTCCCTACCAAGGGTATTGCCACAAAGGCTTGCCACACATTAGGCTTTACGCCTGCGGGCATGCGGTGACAACTCGTCCTTTTGAAGTCTGAAGACAATCAAGCGCTCAGAGTGTCGATGCTCAATGGTCGATATACATCCAAACAAATTCAACAACATGGCATGCTCACCGTAGGGGCGCGAGTAATGTTTTAATTAATCAATGCGGATCGGCGACACCTCAACTCACTCACTCTACTTAGTGAGTTTTCATGCTTCCAATTCTTATATTACCTAGGTGAGGTTGTACCAAAATAAATAACTCATTTAGCTTTGGGTCATTGGAACCGAGTTTCATCAAATTCTTTATCTAGCATGGTTCCATTTCTACTTATCTATAAGCTTAGGCTAGTCATACTACAACCCTCATGCTTATTTTAAACCAAAATACCTTTAACAATTACTTAGAGTGCAAACCACAGGACCCAAAGTCAGGTGCTCAGTGCGGGCAGCTAGTCTTAATCTCGGATCGTAACTCTAGGCACGTGTCACGGAACACTAGGCTCAACTTTTAGGTTAAGGTACTAGGCACGCCATACGAAACACTAGGTCCAATCCTAAACCAAGAAAATGCGCCGCATAAGCGGGACATTAAATCCCAGCACAGGACACATAGTCCATATGCTCAATAGGAACACTAGGTTCCCTATGATTTAATCTTTCAAAAACTCGATCTTTGAACTCTCTTTCTCTATTCTTATATCACTCCTATGTATCTGAAAATACTCTTTTAGTTCTAGGTCGTTGAAACCCTAGTTGTGTTAAATAACACCTTTGGAAGAATTCCCAGGAAAGAGAGGTGGTGCGAACACTCTTAATTACCAAGTCTTTCCTAGCCAGAATTTCCCAGGCGCATCATTTAACTCAACCGTTTTCGCAAATCGTACTATTTATTTCAACTTCTTTTCTTTACTATCATTCCATTGAAATTTCCTTGCAAGCTTTGGCTAGTTATACTAAAACCTTCACGCTTACTTTTAAATCAAAATGCCCTTAACAATTTGCTTACGAAATCGAATTCGACGTGGAATCGCATCAGTTCTGGAGTGTAAATCGTCGACCAATAGCAATCGATCAACGCATTATTAATTAATCCATCATCAACAACAATATTTTCATATTCCAAGTCAATCCCAAATTCCATTTAAATCCTACTTGATTCATGGAAAACAACATCAATCATAATGCCTCACGGAGACCAGCGACATGCTATAGCATTTCAACGACATATAACAATTCAATAGGCTACAACATGCTCCACAGTTTCATCAACTTCAAGTCTAATCAAATCACTCAAACAAGATTTAAGTCACGCAATACAATTCAATTTGCCATACAGGCCAAAAGCATGCTACAACATTTCCAACAACACATAAAAGTACTACAAGTACTACCACACTATCAAACAATCAAACAAGCAACAAACAAGGCGAAAAGCCCAAACTCATTATATAAGAATTTCCACTTACCTTGGCGCTTTAACAATCCAAGCAAGGTAATCCGAAATAATCGTCAAGTCGCACTTGTGTAGCGTACCTTAAGCACGAACCTTAACAACACAAACTTAACTAAATTAGAACTAAAACTTAGTCCTAATGCCCCTAGGGCAGCCACGGCTTAGGCATCCTAAAGCCTAGGAATTACTTGACTTAATCCCTAATTGGTGCTATCTAGCCATATGCCAAGGTACATATTCAAACCATGCAAGTTTTGAAACTTTTTCAAAAGCTAAGCACTTAGAAAATATCAAAACCCAAAACTTACCAATTGGAATAGTGTTTTACCAAATGAATAGTGTTTTTCCAAACTTAAACCACTTTTTAAAACACTAAAACATGTCACAAAATTTTAGAAATAAATTCATTACAAGCTTAAAACAATTCTCAAAACATAACACAATTATTTTCCCAAAAATTAAACCTCTATGAAAGATTTTGCTAACCCAAATTCTTGGCCAATTCTTACACCATTTTAAGGACACAAATCAACTTAAAACAATGTTTAGAACTAGCATGAAGGCCACGGTTTTAGTTACTCAAAAACAAACCCAAACTTTTCAATTTTCATTTCCAAAACAAACCATTTCCTATCCTTCAATTCCTACAACAATTACCCAACTTCCTTAACATCTAACATACTTTAAAAACAAGCTAAACCATCATCAAAAACTTGATCATAGCCACTGTTTTTAATAGATATATACAACCTCAAATACATTTGCTTTCAAACAATTTTTCAAAGTTTCAAACATAACAATCCTTATAGTTTTAAAGTCCCAATCAAAAACCAATTTTTACCACTTTAATACAATTAAAAACATGTTCAAACCCACTCACATCATGCCTAAAAGTTACTGTTTTGATGGCCCTAAAACAGCCCCAAAAATCCATTTGTTTCAAACAATTTTTCAAAGCTCCACACATAGAAATCTTTATAGCTTTAAAGTTCTAACCAAAACCAACTTCTTAAACACTTTAATCACTTTGAAAACAATTTAAAACATCCCCTAAACCATGCTTAGGATCCACGGTTCCAGCCCCTACAAAATCCCCAAATTATTTTCACAAAACTTGTTAAACATGCATATTGACTAGTTTCCAAACTAATCAAGTATAACCCATCAAAGAACTAACTTTAAATCAACAAAATCAAACCAAAATAACCTTGAACAGCCCCTAATTTCGTTCAGCCCCAAAACCTAGGGTTTCCCAAAATTTCAATTACCAAAAACAAGCTTAATCATTGAAGGAAACAAAGGGCTAAAAGACTAGTCATGCATATCTAGCTAAATCTAACACCTTTTAGCAAAAACAACTCCTAAAACCAACCAAACCCATTCATGAGACTCAAGAGAGGATAAGGAATGGATATGAAGCTTACCAAACAAGGAGATGATGGTTAATCAAGGGTTAGGAAGAATGGATGGAAGATTGAAGCTTAAACAACAAATTCCTTCAAGAATCAAAACCAAAATTGTGAGAAACAACTCTTGGACCATGAAAGCTCATCCATGGCAGCCATGGAGAAGGGAAAAAGAATTAGAAATCTTATCCACAAGGATGGTGGTGATCGAATCAAGGAGGAAGAAGAAAGGAACATGTTTTCCTACTAAATCTCTAATCTTTCTTCAAGAACACCACTTTCTCTCTCAAGAATTTTTCTCTCCAAGCTTTCTACAATGGAGGAATGAAATGAATCTGGTCTTGGCTGGGGGGGAGAGCCACGAAGTGGTGGGATAAGGATGGAAAGAAATTGTTCATTTAGTTCCAACTTAACCAATTAGTTACTAACTAACTAAGTTAACTACCTACAAATTACTAATTAACCAATCATAATAAAACACATGCCATGGAAGGTTCTAAAGGTCCATATTCATCTCCCCTAGCACATGTGCAGCTGCCATACATCCCCCTTGGCCACAGGTTTCGTTTCGTCACGTTTTCGCGCGTTCTCGCTCAACCGGGTGCGCGGCGTTACGCGTATAATAGGTTTTAATAATAAAAACTCCAAAAATATTTCTAATTATAACCCCACACCCAAAAATCACAAATATTCCTCGTGGCATAAGAAAAGTATCTATGTATCTCGTTTTCTCGAAATGCGAACCGAAACGTCGCAATTAGGCAGTCTCTGGCCATAGAAAATACACTAAATATTTTCTGATGCCCAAAAATTCTAGAAAAATTACAATAAATCCTAAATATTGGAAAATGCTAAGATCTCAAATTTTATAAAATTTGGATCACGTTTGGGCATGTTTCAGTTAGAAACACACACAATAGCCTATCTACTGGCGAATTCAACGAGAATTCTCGCGGCGTAATAAAAGCGTAAATTAGTGCGGATCCCTAATTTCAATTTCTCTTATCATATAGATATTATTCAATCAATAAAATTATCAAAACAAAATCATTAAAATAATAGTCATATTAAATATGACATAAAACAGACGATTAATACTATAACTAAATAATAAAAATCCAAACTATGACTTAAAAATAACTATTAAGTCCTAAAATTATTTTTCATTCAATAAAATAATTTTCTTTAATCAAACAACAATCTTTCACATTTTTCGATATTAATTCATTTTAAAAGCGATTATCGTCTACCTTTGTCTCTTAATCTGAATTAATTGTTAAAACAGTAAATTGTTCACAATAAATCTTTGTTGTTCTTCATACTTTTAATAAACCATTGAGGTCATGACTCTCTACGATTTATTTTCAAGTAGTTGGAACTACAAAATAATTTTCATAAAAATTGGGATGTTACACTATCGTACATCCAACTACGACTCGAAAGAAAATATTCCATCTTCTGCATGTCAAAAAAAATCACAATTTCAGCAGCACGACGTTCTTACAACCGCTCTCTTTCTTTAAATGGTATGACCCTATCCCATTCGAGAAAAAACTTTTTCAGAACTCGTATAATAATCATTCCTTAATTCTCGTATCTTATACTTGACAAAATTTCGGCAGTATTTCCCATTGGTCTCTGAGTACACAAAATGAACGCAGTTATGAACACCGCAATCAAGTATGCACCCAGAGAACAAAAGGAAATGAATCGAAACGAAATTTCATCAAATATAAAGATACGAGAATTAAGCAACAACTATTATACGAGTAAAGAAAAAGTTTTTTCCCAAACTGTCCGACTTGGACAATTCAAGGTTCAATATACAATGAGCACATGGTACCCTAAAAGAGAATATGAACTCAATAATATATTAAACCTCAAACGGGAAGCTAAGGCTTCTCTCCATACTAATAACAAATATCAAACATCCATTCGATCAATGATTAACATAACAATTAGACAAGCAGAAGTGACAAGGGTAGAATTAGTTTTATTATATATATATATATATATATATATATATATAATAAAAAATATTTTATTTTCCTTTTTCATTTAATTTCTTATATGATATAATATTTTATAATTTCTTAAGGTAATCATATTGGAATATCTACCTAGTATATTTTTTGAGATATAATAACACATGTTTTTATTTTTTCTTTTATATTATAACTAAAATAGAAATATTGGAAATATGTGAAAAAACTAACTTGACTCATGCCATAGCTCAGCCAGTTAATCAAAAAGAGAGAGGGAGAGAAAAATATAAATATAAAAAAAAAACAGCATAAGCGCCTGATTTTGATGAATTGATGGCCGGGTTTGGTGGAAGCCCTGTTTCCAATAATAATGGGTATGAAGCTTTGTCTTCAGTTCCTGTTTTCTTTTCTTCTTTTTGTTTATATTAGGAATTGATGCTATAGGGGGATTTGAGGTTGAAGTCATTACTAATTAGCATAAATGTTCAATAGAATTGTTTTCCTTAATAGCGGTCTCTGAATTTATTCATGTCTACCTACCTGTTAGTTCTAAAATTTATGATAATTCACATGATGCTAGTCTTTCTAGTATAAATGTGTGAACAAGTTAAAGCGCTAACATGATAGTATCAGTTTTATGGATTTAAGAACTAACTCGTACACATACATAAATTCAGGAATTAAAGCGAAAGTAATTTGCCTATTTTACTCAACTAACTTCCTTATAATGGTTTTACGTAAATAGAATTACAAGTTTTTATAATGGCACAAAATAGCTCGCCTATCGACAAGTGGCTATGATGAAAAGTTTTTCTCAAGCTAACTTATTTGCATAGAGTACTTTGTGCTCTTAGCAAGCTTTGGGTGGTGTCGGTGTAAATAATTACTGCTACTACGTCTATTCTATATTGTAAATATCTCCTAATTTTTATTTGTCAAGCGATTTTGAACTGAAATTGGTATCTGTAAAATTGTATTAAAAGCGAAGAGAGTGGAAAAGAAGTATTATCTGGGAATATCTTGTTATGATCCCAAAACACACATCCATTGATTAATTCTGCTACTACATCCATTGAACGTCAAAACACACATCACCTCAAAATTCTCTCTCTGTAGAGAACTATGATGCAAATCAAACTAAATATGTCGGTGTGGGGGTCAACAGCGAACCCTTTTCCACCCAATGAGTCAACCGACATTTCGTTAGAGTGCATACCTAATTCTCAGAACAAGAGCGTGTCCACGTCCTTCGATGTCAGTGGCAGTCTCTGTAACACCTGAGGACGAGATCGACATCGTATTAGGACGACGTATCGAGACCTTGACCAAGACCTTGTGTCGAGATCCCGTGCCAAGATCGTTTGCCGAGGTCATTTGCGAAATTTGAGGAGACCGCGTGCACTAGGCTGGCGGTGAGGAGGTCGCGTGTCGAGTTGATGAAGTCGCGTCTGCAGGTGAGGAGGTCGCATGTCGAGCGAGGAGGCGGCGTGCACGAACTCGTGTTAGAGCCTTGTGCGCTTGCACGAGCACCCTTAGTCGACATCGTGTCGAGATGATAACTCGTATTCTTTGAGCGTTATTGAGCTATTATTATATTGTTTGTAATAATTATATTGTCGACTTGCCGTTCTCGTCAGCGATGTCTAGATCGTTGGCCAAGCGAGTAGAGGTAATTATGAGAGAGGCGATTAGGCGGGTAGAATGATTGATGGGATTGGCATCTTATAGCTGAGATTCACGATTATACCCCTTCTCTCACCGGTGTATTCACGATCGGTTTTCCCTCAGATACTCATTTCTCTTTTCTTCTTTCTTCTTCCTTCCTTCTGCTCTGAGTTCCTTGTTTTTCTCCAGAACTTCCATCGACGAAACCTTGAGTTCCATCGAGATTCTACATCAACTTTCTTCATCAATCTTGTTCATCATCATCTTCTCGACCTATATCTCGCCTGCTCGACCATCATCTGAGGTAAGGAAAAACAGATTTTTCTCTTCCTTCGTGCTACTGTTTAGCGCTATTTCTTCCTTCCATTTTAGCTAGTTTTTATGCTTCCAAATCATGTCAAACTGATGGGTTTTCTTCTTCACGATATTACCTATCTTTCTAACCGATTAATTGGGCTTGTAAAACAAATTTTCTTCCTCTGTTTTTTTCTGCAATCGGCAGTGCCCAGAAACCCTTCATTTTTTGTTTATTTCGATTTCTTGTTTTTCGTTTGTTGCTTTTGGTTGTTGTTGTTGTCGATTTATCTGTTGAAGCATCAGATAACCTTTTTCATGAACTTTTGATCGAAAACCCTAACTTTGTGTTAGAGGAAAAATATATTTAAGTTCTTGAGTTTTTATATTTCTGGGTTGTGGTTAAGTTTGGGATGAGAGCTAAGTGTATTAGAACCCATAGATCGAATCGAGTTGTGTTTGTTTTAGGAAGTCGATTCGAGATCGAGTGATTTCGAATCAAGGTGTGCGGAGAGGCGAATCCGAGGGCGTGGAAGCGGAGAATCCAGATCGAGAAGCATGCGTGTCGAGGTCGGCGAGAAGCGTGCGTGTCGAAGTCGTTGTCGAGTTCTTTGAAGGACACCGTGTCGAGGTCGTTGTCGAGCAGCATTAATTTGGAGTTAGGTAAGAGCAACTTTTAGACATTATTAAGACTTTATTTTTATTGTTATATTTATGTATGGACTCCTTGATTGGTGTCGAGATTAGGTTTTTGCATGTATTTGATATGTGATTGAATATATGTTGTGAATGGTGTATTCTTTGTCAGTGCGTTTCTTCATGCGAATGTTTTATTGCTTAAATGTCGAATGCGTTTTCTTCATGTTAAGCATGCTCTCTTTATTTGATATGTGATCGAGTAAGTTGTGTTACTCTTTGACATGCGGCGAGCTAATCATCGAGTGAGAGAGCTAGGAGTCGTATGGCGTTTTTGGCGGACCCGGATAATCGAGGGTGCTAGGTCCCCTTTTTGTTTATGGTGGATTGGCTAGCGTTGTAGCATTATCAGTTTGGGGATGGACCTGCTGATTAATGTATGGAATTCGGTTTGGGGATGGACTGCCGTTTACCTATTACGTCGGTTTGGGGATGGACTGCTTGGCGATATTAGGAATAAGAGTCAGTCGAGTCTAGAGTGAGATGGTCGAGTCACGTGTGGTGATTGAGATACATTATTGTGTTGCTTATTTCTTTATGTCGAGCTTATCTTGAATTGTTGAGAAGTTGACCACTTTCCCATGGTACCTTGATCCATGGCGGTTACCCAGGCGATGTCGAGGGTGCAGGGAACTCGACAGCAGACGATGCCGAGGAGGAGCTCGGCGAGGACCCGAGTGGCGACCTCTACTTGGCGTGATTGGTTATGTTGTTGGATGTTTGTTTTTACGATGGCTGTACTTTGTTTTTCTTTGTGTTCGAGGTCGTGACCAGTTTGGGCGGTTATGTTTTGTTGCTCTGAGGTAGGTGGTGGTCTTACTTTTGGAGCGACCCTGCGTAAGTCTGCGGAAGTACCCCAGGGTGTGATTGCTCTTTTGAAGTCGTCATATCTTAGGTGTATTTTCTTTGTACATTTACTACTCTGTATTTGGTATACATTATTATTTCGAGTGATATATATATGTATGTTATGCATGTATGTTTTATTAGAATTTAGGTCTTGTGTCTTAGTTGCACCATGTTTGAAAAATTGTAATTACTCGATGTGCATGAGCTGGTTTATAAAAAAAATAGACCGTACTTTTTAAAGGCACAAGAGTTTCGTTTTAAAACACATCTCATACGAGTTTAGTTGAGCTCGGTGTATTGAGCTCGGTAACTCGAGCTTCGGTATATTGAGCTCGATAGCGGTCGAAAGCGGTCGTTACATTGTTGGTATCGAGCTTGATTCGGTTCGTAGAAATTGTGCATAGGAAGATTTGGACTGGTCAGTAGTCGGGTTATGTGTGTTGGGTACCTAGTTGTATTATGTTGATTCTTTGTTTGATTAAGTGAAGCACTTATTGCTTGAGAAATTGTTTGAACTGTTTCTTGATTGAAGCGGTGTGTTTTAACACATCCTTGTTGTGAGATTCTCGACGGGGTTTTGAACTTTGTGGAATCTAATGCCACCTTGTAGGAATCTGACAAGCAGCGGAAACGTCGACATGGAGCGAGCAATTCAAGCTATGGCCAGAGATGGCGGCAGCCATGGCTCAACAATCGGCTGCGCAACTCAGCCAGGCTAACGCGATGGGTCAGCCAGGCGGCGTTAACTTCGGCAGAACTTGCGGCAAGCGGCGAAGCGAGCGAAATCTTTGGCGAGAGGATTGGCGGAACCGGAAGCATGATCCACAGAAGTTCTATGGTGAGCCAAATCCAGGATAAAGGCGATCTTTGGATGCAAGAGATCGAGAAGATCTTGAGGCACTTCATTGCCGGACAGCGTGAAGGTCGACTATGCCACCTACTTACTGCAAGGAGGCAGTATTGGTGGAGAGGAGTAAAGCAAGCGTTTATAAGCGGAACGTCGCGAGATGACACAGGAGCTTTTAGTGAAAGGTTCTTGGACAAGTACTTCCCAGATCTTGCACGAGCGAGAAGGAGCAAGAGTTTCTTCAAGCTGCGGCAAGGCAACTTCGGCGGTGTCAGAATATGCGGCCAAGTTCAGTCGTTGGCGAGGTATTTCAGTCCATTTCGTGATCGAGCTGACCAAAGATGGTTAAGTGAGAGATTCCAGCGGGGATTGAGATTCGACTTTGAAGTCGATGGTGTCGTTGAGGATTGAAACCTCGAAGTGATTGATCGATGTCTGAGGTAGAATGAGTGAGAAGCCACAAGAAGAAGGCTGTAAGCGGACCGGTGAGACCCAGTGCGAGGCGGATTTGCCTGAAAGAAACAAGCTGCGAAGAAGCCTTACGACCGACCTCGTGGGAGCGACAGCGAGGGGCGATATCGTCAGATGACCAGTGCAAAGCGGAGGGCGGACCCGGTGTCGAGGTGACTTGTTTCCGTTGTGGAAAGAGCGGGACATTACGCCCAATAAGCGTACTTTCGGAAGGAGGGGTGTGCTACAATCAGTAAAGCCAGGGCATTTTGCCAAGGATTGTCCTACACTTAAAGGCGAGCAAGCGATGCTTGCGGCAAAGGCCAAAGGAAGCGTCAAGTGGCTAAAGCGAGTTTTACGCATGAGTGGCGAGGAAGCGGTCGGTGAAGATCTTATCCAAGGTGAATGTGAGATCGAGGTAAATCCTTATCCGTTCTTTTTGATTAGTGCAACACGTTCCTTTATTTCTTCGATTGTGTGAACCATTTGAACTTATTGTGGCCTTTCTACCGTTTAAATTAGTAGTTACAACCCATTTGCTAAAACCTTAGTCACAAACCTTTGCATGTCTTAATTGTGTAGTGGTTATTGAGTAGAAAGTTTGTGGTCAATTTGGTTTGTTTGCCTCTTGGGGCTTAGATGTCATTCTCGGGATGGATTGGTTGTCACACCACCATGTCCTTTTGGGTGTGCCAGTAAAGCGTAATTTTCCATACCTTGGAGTCTCGATTATCTTTACGCGAGCGTATTGGAGTTTCTTTGAAAAGAAGGAACTAGGGAATACATGTATCGGCTGGTTCGGAAGTTTTCCAGCGGTCGGCGTGAAGAATGTTCGGTGGTGTGTGACTTTGAGGGCGTTTTCAGAAGGCGTGCCAGGGTTACCACCCGATGCGAGGTCGAGTTCTCCATCGACCTAATTCTAGGAACAGGGCCGATTTCCAAAGCGCCCATACGGGATGTCTCCTGCCGAGATGAAAGAGTGAAGTCCCGGATCGAACACTTGGAGTCGAAGCAATTCATACGGCCAGGCGTGTCACCGTAGGGAGCTCGGTGTTGTTGGTTAAGAAGAAGGATGGGCGATCAAGGCGTGCGTGGACTATCGCGAGCTCAACAAGGTTACCGTGAAGGGCCGTTATCCGTTACCACGTATTGGCGACTTGATGGATCAACCGTGGGCGGCGATCTTTCAAGATAGACTTGAAGTCGGGCTACCACAGTTCGCGTGAAGGAGGAAGATGTTCCCAAAGCGACTTCCAGGACTAGATCACGGTCACTCTGAGTACTTGGTGATGCCGTTTGGAGTAACGAATCGCCGCCCGGTGTGTTTATGGACTACATGAATAGGATTTTCCATTCGTTCTTGGATCAGTTTGTTGTAGTGTTCATCGACGACATACTGATTTACTCGAGGGACCGAGAAGAGCCCGAAGAACACTTATTTCGACTCCTGCAGATATTACGAAATAAGCAACTCTATGCCAACCTGTCGAAGTGTGAATTTTGGCTTGAAGAGGTGAATTTTCTTGGTCACGTGATTTCCAAAGAAGGGATATTTGTGGATCCAACTAAGATTGAAGCTGTGCTAAGCGTGGGAACAGTAGAAGGCGATTCTGAGATCGGGAGTTTTGTCGGCTTAGCGAGGATATTATCGAAGATTCATTGAAGGTTTCTCGAAGATTGTCGCGCCTCTTACACGGTGACGAGGAAGGATCAACCTTTTGCCTGGGCCAGGAGTGTGAAGCCGATTTTCAAAGGCGGAAGGAGCTTTTGGCGGCGGCGCTGTCTTGATTTTGCCTCAACCCGAAGAGCCTTTCGAGGTGTATTGTGATGCGTCACACCAGGGATTGGGATGCGTGCTTGATGCAACATCGGAAGGTGGTCGCGTATGCTTCAAGACGACTTAAGATTCACGAGAGGAACTACCCTACTCACGACTTGGAGGCGGCCCGATAGTTTTTCTTGGCGAAGATATGGAGACACTACCTTTATGGGAACACTCTTCTTGTTTCAGCGATCACAAGAGCTTGAAGTACTGTTCGACCAGAAAGAGCTCAACATGCGTCGGCGTAGATGGGCGAAATTTCTCAAGGACTACGACTTTACGTTGGAATACCATCCCGGTAAGGCTAACGTAGTAGCGGATGCATTGGCGGGAAGAGCGTTTTAACCTCGGTATTGATGATCGAGGAGTTGGAGATGCTCGAGAAGTTAGAGACTTGAAGTTGAGTGTCGAAGTTTCACGGGGAAGCCGAGATTTGGTATGCTTACCATTTCTAACAGATTGTTGGGCGAGATCAGAGACCGGCAAGTTCATGACGAGCTTACGCAAGAAGATTCGATTGATAGCGCGAGGAAAGCGGCGAATTTCCGCGTCGGGCGGGCGACATCTTGAGGTGCAATGGCGAGTGTGCGTACCTAACGTATCCGAAATTGAGGAAGTTGATTCTCGGCGAAGCGCGCATAAGAGCAACTTTAGTATTCATCCAGGAGTTCACGAAGATGTATCAAGACTTGAAGAAGCATTTTTGGTGGTCAGGAATGAAGAAGCAAGTGGCGAAATCGTAACCGTGTTTAACGTGTCGAAGCGAAGGTGGAACACCAGCGACCTGCGGGAATGCTCTGATAAACGGCGTACCAGTTTGGAAATGGGATAGTATTTCCATGGATTTTGTTGTAGGTTTGCTGAAGGCCTTGAGAAGAAGAATGATTCGATTTGGGTGATCGTCGGCCGATTGACCAAATCTGCTCATTCTTACGGTGGTCGACATACAGCGTGGAAAAGGCGACCGAGATCTACATCGCGGAGATAGTGCGACTTCATGGAATACCCTCTTCGATCGTGTCGGATAGAGATCAAGTTCACGTCTCATTTTGGAGGAATTGCGAGGCGATGGGAGGCAGAGCTCGGTGACTTCGACATATCATCCACGCATCGGCGGTCGGGCCGAGAGTGCGATCCAATCACTTGAAGATTTGTTGCGAGCTTGTGCGTTAGATCATAGGAAGTTGGGGCGACGTCTTACCATTGGTGGAGTTCACCTACAATAACGGTTTCCATGCGAGCATTGGAATGGCACCTTTTGAACCGTATGGGCCGGAAATGTCGACGCCTCTTTGTTGGTACCAGGGCGGCGGCGTTACGTCGTAGGACCAGATATGATCCAGCGGACTCACGAGAAGATCCGTTTGATCGAGAGATCGGATCACGAGCGTCTCAAAGTCGGCGAAGAGTTATGCGGACCAACGGCGTCGACCACTCGAGTTCGAGGAAGGAGAACATGTATTTCTTAGAGTCACCCCACTCTTTGGGTTGGTCGGCGATCAAATCCAAGAAACTTACCCTAAATTTATTGGACCTTATCAGATTCTTCGTCGTATTGGTCGGTGACATATCAGTTGCCTTGCCACCATTCTTGTCGAACATCCACGGCGTCTTCCACGTCTCACAATTGCGGAAGTATGTTTAGGCCCTCTCATGTCATCGAGCGGATGTGATTCAAGCGAAGGGCGACTTATCTTTTGAAGCATCACCGGCGAGGATCGTTGATCGGAAAGCCAAGCGATTCGCGGAACAAAGAGATTGACTTCGTCAAAGTTGTGTGGGATCGAAGGCGGGAGATGCGACTTGGGAGGCTGGAGGAGAAGATGAAGACTCGATTACCACTGAACTTTTCGAGGTAAGAATCTTATTTGCAATTTCGAGGGCGAAATTTTTTAGAGGAGAGATTGTAACACCTGAGGGCGAGATCGACATCGTATTAGGGCGGCGTATCGAGACCTCGACCAAGACCTTGTGTCGAGATCCCGTGCCAAGATCGTTTCTTATTTGAGGAGAGCCGCGTGCACTAGCTCTTGGTGAGGAGGTCGGCGTGTCGAGTTGATGAAGTCGCGTCTGAAGTGAGGAGGTCGCATGTCGAGCGAGGAGGCCGGCGTGCACGAACTTCGTGTTAGAGCCTTGTCTTGCTTGCACGAGCACCCTTGGTCGACATCGTGTCGAGATGATAACTCGTATTCTTTGAGCGTTATTCGAACTATTATTATATTGTTTGTAATAATTATATTGTCGGCTTGCCGTTCTCGTCGCGTGTCTAGATCGTTGACCGACAGAGTAGAGGGTAATTATGAGAGAGGAACGATTAGACGGGTAGAATGATTGATGGGATTGGCATCTTATAGCTGAAGTTACGATTATACCCCTTCTCTCACCAGCTGTATTCACGATCGGTTTTCCCTCAGATACTCATTTCTCTTTTCTTCTTTCTTCTTCCTTCCTTCTGCTCTGAGTTCCTTGTTTTTCTCCAGAACTTCCATCGACGAAACCTTGAGTTCCATCGAGATTCTACATCAACTTTCTTCATCAATCTTGTTCATCATCATCTTCTCGACCTATATCTCGCCTGCTCGACCATCATCTGAGGTAAGGAAAAACAGATTTTTCTCTTCCTTCGTGCTACTGTTTAGCGCTATTTCTTCCTTCCATTTTAGCTAGTTTTTATGCTTCCAAATCATGTCAAACTGATGGGTTTTCTTCTTCACGATATTACCTATCTTTCTAACCGATTAATTGGGCTTGTAAAACAAATTTTCTTCCTCTGTTTTTCTGATCGGCGGTGCCGAAACCCTTCATTTTTGGTTTATTTCGATTTCTTGTTTTTCGTTCGTTGGTTGCGGTTTTTGTTGTTGTCGATCTATCTGTTGAAGCATCAGATAACCTTTTTCATGAACTTTTGATCGAAAACCTAACTTTGTGTTAGAGGAAATATATATTTAAGTTCTTGAGTTTTTATATTTTCGGGTTGTGGTTAAGTTTGGGATGAGAGCTAAGTGTATTAGAACCCATAGATCGAATCGGAGTTGTGTTTGTTTTAGGAAGTCGATTCGAGATCGAGTGATTTCGAATCAAGGTGTGCGGGAGGCGAATCCAGGGGCGTGGAAGCGGAATCCAGATCGATCCAGATCGAGAATCTAGCGTGTCGAGGTCGATCGAGAAGCGTCACGTGTCGAAGTAGTTGTCGAACTCTTTGAAGGCAGTAGTGTCGAGGTCGTTGTCGGCGGCATTAATTTGGAGTTCGATGAGGGCAACTCTTAGACATTATTAAGACTTTATTTTTATTGTTATATTTATGTATGGACTCCTTGATTGGTGTCGAGATTGGGTTTTGCATGTATTTGATATGTGATTAAATATATGTTGTGAATGGTGTATTCTTTGTCAGTGCGTTTCTTCATGCAGAATGTTTTATTGCTTAAATGTCGAATTGCGTTTTCTTCATGTTAAGCATGCTCTCTTTATTTGATATGTGATCAAGTAAGTTGTGTTACTCTTTGACATGCGGCGAGCTAATCATTGAGTGAGAGAGCTAGGGAGTCGTATGACGTTTTTGGGCCGGACCCAGCTAACTGAGGGGGCTTGGTCCCCTTTTGTTTATGGTGGATTGGCTAGGCGTTGTAGCATTATCAGTTTGGGGATGGACCTGCTGATTAATGTATGGAATTCGGTTTGGGGATGGACTGCCGTTTACCTATTACGTCGGTTTGCGGATGGACTGCTTGGCGATATTAGAATAAGAGTCGAGTCGAGTCTAGAGTGAGATGGTCGAGTCACGTGTGGTGATTGAGATACATTATTGTGTTGCTTATTTCTTTATGTCGAGCTTATCTTGAATTGTTGAGAAGTTGACCACTTTCCGTGGTACCTTCAATCCATGACGGTTACCAGGCGATGTCGAGGCGCGAGAGAACTTCGGCAATGACGATCTTAGGAGGAGCTTGACGAGGACCCGAGTGGCGACCTCTACTTGTCGTGATTGATTATGTTGTTGGATGTTTGTTTTTGATGGTGTACTTTGTTTTTCTCTTGTGTTCGGAGGTCGTGACCGGTTTGGGCGGTTATGTTTTGTTGCTCTGAGGGTGGTAGTGGTCTTACTTTTGGAGCAGCCCCCTGCGTGGGAGTCTGCCGGAAGTACCCCCAGGGTATGATTGCTCTTTTGAAGTCGTCATACCTTAGGTGTATTTTCTTTGTACATTTACTACTCTGTATTTTGTATACATTATTATTTCGAGTGATATATATATGTATGTTATGCATGTATGTTTTATTAGTATTTATGTCTTGTGTCTTAGTTGCACCATGTTTCGAAAAGCTGTAATTACTCTGATGTGCACGAGTTGGTTTTAAAAAAAAAAATAGACCGTAATTTTTAAAAGGCATAAGAGTTTCGTTTTAAAACACATCTCATACAGGTTTAGTTGAGCTCGGTGTGTTGAGCTCGGTAACTCGAGCTCGGTATATTGAGCTCGGTAGCGGTCCGGAAACGGGTCGTTACATTGTTGGTATCAGGCTTGATTCGGTTCGGCCAGAAGCGTGCATAGGAAATTTGACCGTCAACGTGTCGGGTTATGTATGTTGGGTACCTAGTTGTATTATGTTGATTGCTGTTTGATTAAGTGAAGCACTTATTGCTTGAAAAATTGTTTGAACTGTTTCTTGATTGAAGCAGTGTGTTTTAACACATCCTTGTTGTGAGATTCTGACAGGGTTTTTAACTTTGTGGAATCTAATGCCACCTCGTAGGAATACGACAGCTGCAACCGAGAACGTCGAAATGCTGAAGCGAGAGGATTGGCCGACTTCAGGAAGCATGATCCACCGAAGTTCTATGGTGAGCCAAATCCAGATAAAGCTGATCTTTGGATGCAAGAGATCGAGAAGATTTTCGAGGCACTTCATTGCCCGGACAACGTGAAGGTCGACTATGCTACCTACTTACTGCTAGGAGACGCAGAGTATTGGTGGAGAGGAGTGAAGCAAACATTTATAGGCGAGCGTCGCGAGATGACACAGGAGCTTTTTCGTGAAAGGTTCTTGGACAAGTACTTCCCAGATCTTTGCACGAGCCGAGAAGGAGCAAGAGTTTCTTCAATCGCAGCAAGGCAACTCGGACAGTGTCCGAGTATGCGGCCAAGTTCAGTCGTTGGCGAGGTATTTCAGTCCATTTCGTGATCGAGTGACCAAAGATGGTTGAGTGAGAGATTCCAACGAGGATTGAGATTCGACATTCGAGTCGGTGGTGTCATTGAGGATTCAAATCTCCAAGAGCCGATAGATCGTGTCGAGGTAGAAGGAGTGAGAAGCCACAAGAAGAAGACGTGGGCGGACCGGTGAGACCCAGTGCGGGGCGTAGATTTGCACGTAAAGGGAAACAAGCTGCGAAGAAGCCGTCTGACCAGACCTCAAGGGAACAACAACAGGGACGATGTCGTCAGATGACCCAGGAGCGAGTGGAGGTCGGGCCGGTGTCGAGGTGACTTGCTATCGATGTGGAAAGCGGGACATTACGCGAGTAATCACTCAGAAGGAGGAGGTGTGTTTCAACTGTAAGAAGCCAGGGCATTTTGCCAAGGATTGTCCCATACCCAAAGCTGAACCGACTATGCTTGCGGCAAAGGCCAAAGGGAAGCGTCAAGTGGCTAAAGGCAGAGTCTTTTGCATGAGTGGCGAGGAAGCAGATCGAGCTGAAGATCTTATCCAAGGTGAATGTGAGATCGAGGGTAAATCCTTATCCGTTTTTTTTGATTCGGGTGCAACCCATTCCTTTATTTCTTCTGATTGTGTGAACCATTTGAACTTGACTGTGACTGCCTTACCGTTTAAATTGGTAGTTACAACCCCAGCTGCTAAAACCTTAGTCACAAACACTGCATGTCTTAATTGTGTAGTGGTTATTCAGAGTAGAAAGTTTGTGGTCAATTTGGTTTGTTTGCCTCTTAAGGGCCTAGATGTCATTCTCGGGATGGATTGGTTGTCACACCACCATGTCCTTCTTGGTGTGCCAGTAAAGCTGTAATTTTCCGGACCTTGGAGTCTCCAATTATCTTTCTACCGAACGTATTGGAGTTTCTTTGAAAGAAGGAACTAGGGAATACATGTATCCGCTAGTTCGGAAGTTTTCCACAGATCGGCGTGAAGAATGTTCCAGGGTGTGTGACTTTGAGGGCGTTTTCCCAAGACGCGTGCCAGGGTTACCACCGGTCACGAGAGGTCGAAGTTCTCCATCGACTGATTCCAGGGCGGGACCCATTTCCAAAGCGCCATACAGATGTCTCTGCCCGAGATGAAAGAGTGAAGTCCCGGATCGAACACTTGGAGTCGAAGCAATTCATACGACCGAGCGTGTCACCGTGGGAGCTCGATCTTTGTTGGTTAAGAAGAAGGATGGACGATCAAGGTGTGCGTGGACTATCGCGAGCTCAACAAGGTTCTTGTGAAGAACCGTTATCCGTTACCTCGTATTGACGACTTGATGGATCAACTTCGTGGAGCGGCGATCTTTTCAAGATAGACTTGAAGTCGGGCTACCATCAGTTCGCGTGAAGGAGGAAGATATCCCCAAACAGCTTTCAGACTAGATACGGTCACTACGAGTACTTGGTGATGCCGTTTGGAGTGACGAATCGCCCGGTGTGTTTATGGACTACATGAACAGGATTTTCCATTCGCTTTTGGATCGATTCGTTGTAGTGTTCATCGACGACATCTTGATTTACTCGAGGAACCGAGAAGAGCACGAAGAACACTTATGTCGAGTAATCGCAGATATTACGAGATAAGCAACTCTATGCCAACCTGTCGAAGTGTGAATTTTGGCTTGAAGAGGTGAATTTTCTTGGTCACGTGATTTCCAAAGAAGGGATAGCGTGGATCCAACTAAGATTGAAGTCTGTGTTAGCGTGGGAACAGTAGAAGACGATTCTGAGATCGAGTTTTGTCGCTTAGCCAGGCTATTACCGAAGATTCATTGAAGGTTTCTCGAAGATTGTCGCGCCTCTTACGATCGACGAGGAAGGATCAACCTTTGCCTGGACCGAGGAGTGCGGCCAGTTTCAAAGGCTGAAGGAGCTTTTGGCGGCGGCGCTGTGCTGATTTTGCCTCAACCGAAGAGCCTTTCGAGGTGTATTGTGATGCGTCACACCAGGGATTGGGATGCGTCGATGCAACATCGGAAGGTGGTCGCGTATGCTTCAAGACAACTTAAGATTCACGAGAGGAACTACCCTACTCACGACTTGGAGCCGGGCAGCAGAGTTTTTTGGCGAAGATATGGAGACACTACCTTTATGGGAGCACTCTTCCGCTTTCAGCGATCACAAGAGCTTGAAGCACCGTTCGACCAGTAAAGAACTCAACATGCGTCGGCCAGATGGACAATTTCTCGAGGACTTCGAGTTTACGTTGGAATACCATCGGGGTAAGGCTAACGTGGTAGCAGATGCATTGAGCAGGAAGAGCGTTTTAACCTCGGCAATGATGATCAAGGAGTTGGAGATGCTCGAGAAGTTCCGAGACTTGAAGTTGAGTGTCGAAGTTTCACCAGGGAAGCTGAGATTTGGTATGCTTACCATTTCTAACAGATTGCTGGACGAGATCCGAGACCAGCAGGTTCATGACGAGCTTACGCAAAGAAGGTTCATTGATAAGCGCAAGGAAGGCGACAGAATTCCAAGTCGAGCGGACGACATCTTGAGATGCAATGGCCGAGTATGCGTACCTAACGATCCGAGCCGAGAAAGTTGATTCTCGGCGAAGCGCGCATAAGAGCAACTTTAGTATTCACCCAGGAGTTACGAAGATGTATCAAGACTTGAAGAAGCATTTTTGGTGGTCCTAATGAAGAAGCAAGTGGCCGAGCACGTAGCCGTGTTTAACGTGTCGAAGCGAAGGTGGAGCACCAACGACCTGCGGGAATGCTACAATCGCTGACGTGCGAGATGGAAATGGGATAGTATTTCCATGGATTTTGTTGTAGGTTTGCGAAGACGCAGAAGAAGAATGATTCGATTTGGGTGATCGTCGACCGATTGACCAAATCGCTCATTTCTTACCGGTGAGGTCGACATACAACGTGGAAAAGCTGGCGAGATCTACATCACGGAGATAGTACGACTTCATGGAATACCCTCTTCGATCGTGTCGGACCGAGATCCGAAGTTCACGCGTCTCATTTTGGAGGGAATTGCAAGGAGCGATGGGAACCGAAGCTCGAGGCTTAGCTCGGCATATCATCCACGCATCGACGGTCGATCGAGAGAACGATCCAATCACTTGAAGATTTGTTGCGAGCTTATGCGTTAGATCACCGAGGAAGTTGGGACGACGTCTTACCATTGGTGGAGTTTACCTACAATAACGGCTTCCATGCGAGTATTGGAATGGCACCTTTGAAGCGCTGTATGGACGGAAATGTCGACGCCTCTTTGTTGGTACCAGGGCGGCGGCGTTACGTTATAGGACCAGATATGATCCAGCGGACTACCGAGAAGATCCGTTTGATCGAGAGATAGGATGCGAGCGTCTCAAAGTCGGCGTAAGAGTTATGCGGACCAACGACGTCGACCACCGAGTTCGAGGAAGGAGAACATGTATTTCTTAGAGTCACCCCCACTCGAGTTGGTCGAGCGATCAAATCCAAGAAACTTACCCCTAAATTTATTGGACCTTACCAGATTCTTCGTCGTATTGGTCCAGTGGCATATCAGATTGCCTTGCCACCATTCTTGTCGAACATCCACGACGTCTTCCACGTCTCACAGTTGCGGAAGTATGTTTCCGACCCCTCTCATGTCATCGAACCGGATGTGATTCAACTGAAGGACGACCTATCTTTCGAAGCATCACCAGCAAGGATCGTTGATCGGAAAGCCAAACAGTTACGGAACAAAGAGATTCAACTTGTCAAGGTTGTGTGGGATCAGAAGACGGGAGATGCAACTTGGGAGCTGGAGGAGAAGATGAAGACTCAGTACCCTGAACTTTTCCGAGGTAAGAATCTTATTTGCAATTTCGAGGACGAAATTTTTTTAGAGGGAGAGATTGTAACACCTGAGGACGAGATCGACATCGTATTAGGACGTCGGATCGAGACCTCGACCAAGACCTTGTGTCGAGATCCCGTGCCAAGATCGTTTGCCGAGGTCATTTACCGAGCTGAGGAGACCGCGTGCACTAGCTGCTGAGCTGAGGAGGTCGAATGTCGAGTTGATGAAGTCGCGTACCGAGCTGAGGAGGTCGCATGTCGAACTGAGGAGGCCGCGTTCACGAACTCGTGTTAGAGCCTTGTGCGCTTGCACGAGCACCCTTGGTCGACATCGTGTCGAGATGATAACTCGTATTCTTTCGAACGTTATTCAGCGTTATTATTATATTGTTTGTAATAATTATATTGTCGGCTTGCCGTTCTCGTCGCGTGTCTAGATCGTTGACCGACAGAGTAGAGGGTAATTATGAGAGAGGAGCGATTAGACGGGTAGAATGATTGATGGGATTGGCATCTTATAGCTGAAGTTACGATTATACCCCTTCTCTCACCAGCTGTATACCACGACCAGTTCCCTCAGATACTCATTTCTCTTTTCTTCTTTCTTCCTTCCTTCTGCTCTGAGTTCCTTGTTTTTCTCCAGAACTTCCATCGACGAAACCTTGAGTTCCATCGAGACTCTGCACAAATTTTCTTCATCAATCTTGTTCATCATCATCTTCTCGACCTATATCTCACCATCTCGACCATCATCTGAGGTAAGGAAAAACAGATTTTTCTCTTCTTCATGTTACTGTTTAGCGCCATTTCTTCTTTCCATTTTAGCCAGTTTTATGCTTCCAAATCATGTCAAACTGATGGGTTTTCTTCTTCACGATATTACCTATCTTTCTAACCGATTAATTGGGCTTGTAAAACAAATTTTCTTCCTCTGTTTTTCTGCAATCGGCAGTGCCCAGAAACCCTTCCTTTTTGGTTTGTTTCGATTTCTTGTTTTTCGTTTGTTGCTTCTGGTTGTTGTTGTTGTCGATCTATCTGTTGTAGCATCAGATAGCCTTTTTCATGAACTTTTGATCGAAAACCCCAACTTTGTGGTTAAGTTTGGGATGAGAGCTAAGTGTATTAGAACCCATAGATCGAACTGAGTTGTGCTTGTTTTAGGAAGTCTGATTCCCGAGATCGTGTGATTTCCGAATCGAGGTGTACGGAAAAGCGAATCCAAGGACGTGGAAGCAATGAATCCAGACGAGAATCAGACGTGTCGAGGTCGACTGAGAAGCGTACGTGTCGAGGTCGATTGAGGACGGTACGTGTCGAAGTCGTTGTCGAGCTCGTTGAAGACAGCCGTGTCGAGATCGAGTAAGAGAAGTCGTTGTCGAGCTCACTTGAAGACAGCCGTGTCGAGGTCGTTGTCAAGCAGCTTTAGCTTGGAGTTCCGTAAGGGCGCTTCACATTAATACTTTCATAGTATGCTAGCGTAAGGGCACTTCATATTCTACGTGCTTATGTTATTGTGTATGTGTCGAGCTTAATATGTTGTGATATGATTGGGTTTTTGCATGTATTTAATATGTGATTAAATATATGTTGTGAATTGTGTATTGCATGTTGAATTGCGTTTCTTCATGTCGAGCTTGCTCTTTTTATTTGACATGCGGTTGAATATCTTGTGTTTAACTCTTTGAATATCGTATGCGGCGAATTGTTCATCGAGTGAGCGAGCTAGGTGAGTCGTATGACGTTTTTGAGCCGTGACCCGGATAACTAAGGGTGCTAGGTCCCCTTTTGTTTACGGAGATTGACTAGACGTCGCCACGCTATGGGACCTGAGTTGGTATCCTAGGGAGAGCGAGGATCCCAAGGCTTGGCTGGACTTTCCGACATACTGATGCAGCGTGTGCATTCCGGAAAAATTGTCGAGTCGAGAGAAAATGGATTGCGAGTTGTGTCGAGTTAGAGTGAGATGGTCGAGTCACGTCGGTGAATGTTATACTTTGCTGTTTGCTTATATCCTTTATGTCGAGCTTATCTTGAATTGTTGAGAAGTTGACCCTTTCCCGTGGTGCCTTCAATCCATGACGGTTACCCAGGCGATGTCGAGGGCGCAGGGAACTCGACGTATTTCTTTTGATGACTGTACTTGTTTTTCTCTTGTGTTCGGAGGTCGTGACCAGTTTGGGCCGGTTATGTTTTGTTGCTACAGGGTAGACTGGTGGTCTTACTTTTGGAGCAGCCCCCTGCGTGGGAGTCTGCCGGAAGTACCCCCAGGGTATGATTGCTCTTTTGAAGTCGTCATACCTTAGGTGTATTTTCTTTGTACATTTACTACTCTGTATTTTGTATACATTATTATTTCGAGTGATATATATATGTATGTTATGCATGTATGTTTTATTAGAATTTATGTCTTGTGTCTTAGTTGCACCATGTTTCGAAAAGCTGTAATTACTCTGATGTGCACGAGTTGGTTTTATAAAAAAAAATAGACCGTAATTTTTAAAAGGCACAAGAGTTTCGTTTTAAAACACATCTCATACAGGTTTAGTTGAGCTCGGTGTGTTGAGCTCGGTAACTCGAGCTCGGTATATTGAGCTCGGTAGCGGTCCGGAAACGGGTCGTTACAACGTCCGTTTAGGATTCAAAATTGTAACGTTTGAATCGATTAGCAGCTACTTATAATCGATTAAAATGCGTCCTATATATGCTTTACCACATCCAACCCGTTCTCCTTCCTTGTGCACCGTAAGCCTCCTTCCCCTTCTGCATTTCATCTTTCTTCATCCCCTTCTCACAAAGAATCACCTCCCTCCCATTCGTAAGACTCCACCATGCCAAGGACTAAGAATGTGCCTTCTCACCATGCCCAACCCGCCACCAAGAGGTTGAGAAATGATGAGGGCTCCTGAAACCCTCATATGGAGGAAGATTCTCGTAGCCCTCCTCAAAACACTCGCTTGATATAGAGGTATTTTTTCGACGTCACCTAACACTGGTTATTTTTGGAACGATACTGCCGGAGGCAACTTGACACTTCCACTGTTTTAGACGATGGGTGGTTCAAAACACATGAAGGATGCCCATTCATTAATTCTCTCAAGAACTTGAGACTCACTAACTTCCTGAAGATGCAAAAGCATCATTACCTGGATGCTGTGAAGGCATTTTACACCAACCTCTGTTTTGTTAGAGGCATCGATTTGATTACATTGGTGGTAGAAGGGGTAAAAATTGAGATGACTGTGGACCGTTTTGGGGAGATTGCTAACTTACCACCCGATAGGGCGATCATTGAGGGGAGCCAAGCCCCTGCACGTTGGAGCAGAGAACGTCAAGCCCATGACGGCCAACTCCCTGGTGGTGCAGACCCGTCTCATTCATTACAATGTGGTTCACATCCTGCTCCCGAAGCACAGGAACTACACTTAGGTAAGGGATACTGACGCACTGTTAGCGTGGGCATCTGAACGTGAACACAAGAAGGGGGTTGAATTGTGTTCAAAACTTTTTGAAAATCTTTAATACTGAAATACTATTCTTTTCAAAAACGTTTTAATAAAACTCAGGCTTTTTTAAAAGTGGTTACAACCGAACGGAGGGAATAACAAATGCTAAAAAATAGTTTGTGAAAACTTGTTTTCCCGTTAAAGCAGAAGGTAAATCAAAAGCAATAGAGAAGAAGTAAACACAGAGATTTATACTAGTTTACCACCAATTGGTAGCTACGTCTAGTCCCTTCATTCCTGAAGAATTTTTCACTATAATCACACTGATTACAGAAGCACTTAAGGGTATACTACTATCACAAACTTGACTATACTCTTAACTTCTCACAACGACTCAGTACGTTCGAGCCTTTGAGGATGCCTATTACAAGGCTACACAAGTTTTACAAAAACGATTTAAGTACAAAGAAATAACTCTCAACTCGAGAGGATAAAAAGATAACTTTCTCAAAGAAAGAATAAGATGCGGAAATAATAGTTCACTATCTGGTTCGCAGAGTGCTTGGTACAGAATTCTTAATTGCCCACTTGATTGTAATTCTGTAACCTTCTTTAATGAGAGAGTTAGAGTATTTATAGGCAGCTTTTAATGTTACTGTTGTGAGGTAAATCAACTCCAATTATTGAGTGAGGTAATTGAGGAAAATATCGGCCATTCCCTTTCCATGGGAATATTCAAATAGTACACCTTTATTACAGTTTGTACTATTTCCTTTTCCAGTCATTTGCAGTCTGGCACAATTTGAAAAGTGTACGGTCTTTGTCCTTTAGCTAAAGGTGTCACCTTTAACACCTTGTACTATCAAATTGAGCGCAAAAGAATATTTGAATTTGTTATAGAGATATGCAAAGACAGATAGTATAAAACCAAGTGTGCTTAACTTGTTCTTCACTAATGAACTAGATGCTCACTAAGTTGTACCAGATTCTAACTAGCTTTGAGTCAGTTTCACGTGTCCCAATCTTTGAAAAACTGGACGCTCGCTGCGACCAATTGCCATATGCAAGTGTAGCACCGGATGCAAACAGCTTTTAGCACATTAGTCTTCTTGTAAACTTCCTCTTCTTGCTTAAGTGATATTTCCAATATATCGATAGTTTAAATCCTACACACTTCAGGACTTATCAGAGGATAAATTGTTCTCACATAGATACTTTGTTATCATCAAAATTATTGAGGGTCTAAACTTGTCAATCGTTTAGGTTCCAACAATCTCCCCATTTTTTATGATGACAAATATCTAAGGTTGATGAACAATTTATTTTAGAAAATAATTTCAAAGATCTCCCCCTGAGTTCAACAGTCAATATAAACTTTCATTTTCTAAAATAATTGGCTAAATATCAGAGTTTATGCTAATTAGAACACAACAATTTTATATCAGAGTACGATAGAATAGCAGATGCTTAATCAATCAAATGCTCAAAAGGATTACTGATGCATGATACATGCTTTGCGTGCTACTTTAGCGTTTCATCAATCCTTTACCTTTTACTTCCCCTTTTATCATCAGACAAAAAGAGTGTAAACCATCATAGCCTAAACTTTTAGTAAAAGACGTGAGAAAACTTTGAGGTTAAGAGGAATTCATTGTATTGATAGTTGAAGCAAAAGCAAAACAGGAATAACAAGAGTTGTTAAAAATAAATTAAAACAACTAGTTCATCATCTCAAGCAGATGTAGAGTGGGTCTAGGCCAAGACATAGCCCTTTGTCATCTCTGAACAGGCATCTTGATATGCTCTAGGAGAATTCCTTGAGGTAGTTGAAGTTGTTTCTGCTTCTTCTCATGAGTAGCGAAGAAGAAGTCATCATTTGGTAGACACCATTTGATGAGTCTGCCCAGCTTCTCCTTCTCAAAGACCAGTTTCATTTTCTCTTCAAGTTCTAGGTCAGCAGGGTCAAGAAGTCCTAGTCCTTGTTCTTTTCTTGCCTTGAGAAAGGCATCCACAGTCTGATCAAATAGAGAGAGCTTAGCTTCTAAAAACACACCTTTAGCTCAACCTCTGCTTCAGCAAGGCAAATGCTGATGATTTATTGTTCAAGATCAAAGCATCTCCTTTGATCCTTCTTCTCTTCTGCTGCCATTAAAGTGGTATCATGCCAGTCCAAGTGAGCTTTCTCCAACCAGTTGAGAGCCATAATTTCCCATTTGAAAGCAGATTCTCCTTCCCCGAGAATATCTTCTTGCTCTTGTTCTCTTCTTTTCCTTTCTCTGAGGAGCATGGGTCTTCGTATAGCACACTGCAGCATATCATCGAAGTGTTGGATGACAAGGTCAGAGTCCCAGTCGTATCTAACAGTGCCAACAACTTCAATCTCTGCCTTTTTTGCATCTGACAAGCCAAATGACCTAGTGCTTAAGGAATCTACTTTGAGTTTATGGTAGTAAAAGTCCTTGGCTTGTGCTTCAGTCCGCTCCACAACAGGCATTTCAAAGAGATATTTGATCTTGCATTTCTTGGGTGCCTTTTCGCAAAGCTCAAGGGTGAGCATTTATGGGTATCATTAAGGGACTTTGTTCTTCCTCTTCTCAGAGATAAGCCATGGAAGTCTTCTTTTCCTATCAGGCACAATCTTGACAGTGGCCCAAGCAGGATCTCTGTTGAGTAGTGCCAACTTATACCTATTCATCTCTAGAAAATGAAGCAGTAATGCTCTTTCATCATCTGTTATCCAGGTTTGCATTTCTCTGATGTCAAAGGCTCATGCTAAGGTAGAGATTAGGGCATCTTAAAGGAGAGGGGAATCATTCCTCGGTCCTGAGGAGGCCTGAGTCTTCCACCAAAATGAATTTTCAGAAACTTATGATACATCATAGGGGCAATTTTCAATCTTGCAAACCCAGAGGTGAAAGTCTTGAGATGCCAAAGAGAAGGATGATCATAGGTAGAATGGTATTCCTTTTCTCTGACAGGAACAAGTCGTGAGGACCTGAATCTGCATCTAGAGGGGCCAAAGAGGGTGGTGTCTGTGGAGGAGGTTGTGAATGATTGTTCAGAAGCAAGGGTGGTGGTTTTGTGATATGTGGGGAAGCGGTATAGTTGATTGAAAGGGTGAGAAAGAGAGGTAGCAATCTCTGAGGTGAGTGAGGAAATAGGAAAAGGATTGGATTGTGGTTTGTAGATGGTTAAGGCTTGAGAAGTGGAGGGTGAGGAGATTGTGATGGTTGGTATATGTTTCCAATTTGCTATGTACCAGGAGGTTCCTGATGGAGTAGCAAAAAGTTTGATGGTGCGCGGGTAAGATGCATAAGTGGTTTGGGTAAGATAGATGTAACAATCCAGTTTTCAAGAAAAATTGTTCACTAGTGCAGAAAGAGGATTTCACACTTGTTAAAATTGACATTTTACATCGGTTTTCTTATCGATGTAGATGCTTCCGGTGTTGTATGTTGGGGTTTTTACCCCGGTTATTTAACCGGCGTAAAATGAGGCACTTTACACCAGTTATATATCCGGTGTAAAATGTCAATTTCCATTTATTTTTTATTTTTTGAAGGATCTTTTTACACCATTTTAACAATACCCGGTGTACTAAACTTTTACACCGGTTATGTAAAAAAACTGGTGTTAAAGGTTTGTTTTTTAAACCGGTTTCTTGGATAACCAGTGTAAAAGGCACACTTTTTTTTTGTTTTTCTGTTTATTTTTATCGATTTCTGCCCAGAGGCTTTCTAAATGACAATAAACAGGCAATAAATTTGCTAAGAATTGGCAGCAGAATTGGCACCAAATTTGCCCAAAATTCAAACCATTTAAACCTATCAAACTTAATCTATAATCATATATATCAAATATACATATAAATAAAGTCAAGCTATATATATATATGTAAACAATAAATAAACAATGTACAAAGAAGGTAGTGCTATAAATATCTACATATGCATCTAGTCCTAGACCTCGTACGTAGGAGAAGAGGCTGAAGAATCATCCATGCATGATGCTTGTATAGGCAAAAAAATAATATGTCAGTCAGACTATAAATGATTAACAAATAACAAACATGCATATGTATTAACAAAAATATTATAATGTTACAAATAACAAACAAATATTAACCTAAAAATTCTTACTTGATCATTTCTCCTCTAATATCCCTTCTTGATGATCATCACGAGTGGCATATACATCGTCCACTTCATTTTCATAAGTGAAAGAATGTCTTTGTGTTGAGAAAGGATTGTCATAAATATCTACAGATGAATCTTCATTTTCATCACTCTGATGCATGTTTCTTCTTTGGAGCACCACAGACCACCTATTGCTAGAGGGATCCTTGACATAAAATACTTATGTGGTGTGGAATCCCATCATGTCAAGGTCAACCAATGTAAATCCTAATTCATCGGTTTGTACACTGTATTACTGTTAACCGACTTACATTTAAACACACACTCTAAATTTACAATAATTGAGCTCCCAAATCTCTTCAATGACCCCAAAGTAAGCTCTGGATGCCAGAACCGGGTTCTTATCCTTTGAACTAGCGAAGTGCATTGCAGAAGCCATGACCATAATCCCACTGTTTTGCACGGTACTATTGTCATCCTGTGACTTTGTATAAAAGGAAAATTTATTTATATCGTACCCACTCCAACATAAGACATTAAAGCTTGGCACATTTGCTAGCCATTTTATGTCATCAAAAACAGTATCATCATTCATAATATATGGTTTAAACCAGTTTAGGAATGTCTTGTTATGCTCTTTCAACACCCATAGTTCGTTCCTGTGGGGGTTTCGGCCTTGACAATGGATTTGTGAGTAGACAAGTACGGCTCAACCTCATCAACATTATTCAATATGTACAAATGTGTGTGCATCACTTCCGCTCGACCCATGTTCTTAACCTTTAGACTTCGTGTACCCTTACCGTCACATCTTCCCTCATGACGAGACTTGGGAATCCCTACAAGTTTCATTTCTGACAAGTAGTCTGTATAAAATTCAACGGATTCTTCTGTGATGTACCTTTCAACAATAGATGCTTCGGGATACATCCCACTACAACATAAAACAAAATAGATAGCGCTTATTGTTTACCTTCACTAGCACTTAAAAGCGCTACCCATTTAGCCATTAGCGATTCTGGTTCGAAAAGACAGCGTTTTAAAAGCGCTAGTGAAAATTGAAATCGCTAGCCCTTTCTTGAGAAAGCGCTAGCTATTTTTTAGAATAGAAAATAGCTAGCACTTTTTAAAGGAAGCGCTATCTATTTCAGTTAATCGCTAGCGCTTCCTTGAAAGAGCATTATCTATAATCAACAATAGATAACGCTTTCTTAGGGAAGCACTAGCTATTCTCCTTTTTTTTGTTTACAGTAGCAGTATAACATAAGTAGCTGTATAACAAATTATAACAAATGTTTCAAATATATTAAACTAAAATTATAAAAATCATAAATTACATTAAATTCACATATATTAAACTCATGCAGTACCTGTGCTAAGTCTCCCTTGTAATTACCACTCTTTTTATGCGAGCCCACATGCCCTTAGAAATTTCAGGTTTTCTACGTCTAACAGAAAATAGATAAAAAATTTCACTTCTTGGAACAGGTTGCACTCGAGTAACATAGACACGAGATGATCCCTTGACATTCCTGAAATTATACGTTGGTAGCAAATGAAAATCCCTAGTACTGGAGCTACCTCGTTTATATCACAGTGTTCTGCCCTGAGTTGATTAAGTTTACCCCTCCACAAAGCTAGAGTTACATCTTCATCACCATCTATGTTTCATATCCATTTGCTTTTTATGCTCAGCGTTTTTAGAATACAGCTGTTCCTTTATTCTGGATTTTAATTAAAATAGGAACAACTGCATTCTAAAAACGCTGAGCATAAAAAGCAAATGGATATGAAACATAGGTGATGATGAAGTTGTAACTCCAGCTTTGTGGAGGGACAGACTTAATCAACTCAGGGCAAAACACTGTGATATAATCTGGATTTGATATGTACCTGTGACCACAAGAAGTAGTAGTTGGCTCAAAGAATATCTACCAACAAAGACATCATGACAAAACAAGGAATGTTGCTGGTGTGACATCCTGATTTTAAATAGTCCTAAATAATTTTTAGAATAATAATTAGATAATAATCAAGTATTAAAATCCTTAGTTAGAGTTAAAATTGACTCATAAGAGATCTAAAATGCCCTAGAATAGTGTGGAACATTCTAGGATCCTCTAGAATGGAAAAAAACGGAACATTTCTGTTTAGGGAGCATCGCGACGCGATGAAAAATATAAAGGGAACCGTCGCGACGCGATCAAGGTTGGTGGTTAAGTCGGTGATTAGCGCTGCAGATCTCATGCCACGTGTCCTCATCACGACGCGATGGGAGGCTATGTCTAGGCCTATCGTGACGCGATGGAGCCAATTTTTTGCCTATAAATAGAGCTCGCCTCTCCTATTTCAGTAAGAGCCTCCATTAGGTCATTTGGAGAATAAAGGGAGCTCGGGGAAGAGGGAGAGCGACGTGACACGGGTGACAGCGGTTTTCTGAGCCAGGTAAGGGGGAAGATACCTTAATCTCTAGGGAAAATAGGTAGTAGAGTAGGATTATTAGCATGAGTAGGGGACCTTAACCCTACTAGGGGTTGATAGTATCAACACCTCAAGAGAGGGGTTGTGGTATGTGGTGGCTAAGGATAGTTGTCGTAGACCTATCAACTAACATATGTTATGTTTATAGGATTAGTAGATAGTTGCTTATGTGGCGCTAGGAGTAACTCATATGCTGTTAATTATGATAAATTGTGATTGATGATGTCTTGTTTTGTATCTGATATTTATGTGTTGATTATATATGATTCATGTGAATCTGATGCATCATTTTAGAGACAAGGGTGACGCCCTATGATTAGAGGTTTACGAATCCCTAGACGGTAGTAGAGAGTATTACCGTCGATGTTCTATTTATGGTGATAGCCGAGTCAGTATACACTAGATTTCTGTACCTGAGGTATCGACGGGATGGTAACGAAATAGTCGATGGCCTTGAGGATATGTGTACTCGGCCAAGACCTTGAGGGTATGTGGACTTGGTCTTTCCAACGAGGCTCTCTATGTCCGTAGTACTAAGGGTACGCAGTAGTTTAGAGATAGTCACTGACCTTGAGGGTATGTGGATTCGGTCATGTGGACGAGTCTCCAGGACTCCACGTCTGACAGGAGGACAATCTTGGACATTCCTGTTATGGAAAAGCCATCCTTGTGTACGGGACAGTACCTTACTCTGGTAATTGGATATGGTAGTATGGGATGCCATAACTGATAATCCGAGATGGTAGCATATCAGGATAGGTTCCCGATACAATCAACTTATGTTTTAGGTAGTAGGGCGTTAATGGCCCGCAATGTTCAGCAATGGTCTGGGTCTATAGGGCCGGTGATTAGCCTAAAAGACCAGTGACGTGTGTCAGTCTGTGATCTAAGACTATGTGGTCGGGTTGTCAGTATGACGTGGTCTGTAACTGTATTTTCAGGAGTCTAGGCGTGAGGTGAGTTATGGTTGTGTTGTTTTGATTGTACTGTTGTTCTGTGCATGGTCACAGTGCTTCTGCTATACTGTTTTCCTAATTGATGGAGATTATTGGATATCTTACCCCCTATGTTTTTCTAGTCTGTTTTTATTACATGATAATAAACAGCGGTCGAACAAGAACAACTTGCACTACTAGAAATTAGCTATTTAGCGACCGATTTAGAGACCGAAAAAAATTGGTCGCAATAGCGACCGATTTAGAGACCGAATTCTTTGAGTTATTGATAAAAAATGTTTGGTCACCAGATCGGTCGCAAATAATAAATTAGCGACCGATTTAGAGACCGAAATATCAGTCTCTAAATCGGATTTTTATTCGCATTAAAAAATTTTAAAATTATTTTTTATCTTTAGCGACCGATTTAGAGACCGATAATTAGCGACCGAAATATCGGTCTCTAAATTGTATTTTTATTTGCATTGCAAAAATTAAAAAATTATTTTCTAGCTTTAGCGATCGATTTAGAGACCGATATTTAGCGACCGAAATATCGGTCGCTAAACTTAAGTTTTTTTTTTTTTTTGGGTGTTGAAGCTTAAGTTTATTTTATTAAACCCTCACTCACTCATTCTCGTTCAAAAAAAAATATTTGTTTCAACCCAAAATTAAATAAAAGTAATATTAAGTACAAAAATGAACATAAAAAAATTAAAGAAACTAAATTGGAAAAAATTTAATTTGACTTGACGGGATTGACCCGCTCCTACGTATCTTCCGGTGAAATGAGGACTCAAAAGTCACGTAATTCTTCTAGAAAATATTTGTGTGTTTGATTGATTTTAAATATTTTAAAGATTTAAAATCTCCAAGCTGTCACAACTCAAGTGTCTTAAACTGGGAGTAAAATTACCTAATGCTAATTTAAGGATTAACGGGTTTTTAAATAGGACTTATAAGCCTCATTTTAGTTCCCTAAAAAAAAGTCTCATTTTAATAGAATACACATAAGTGCCTCACCACACTACACCGTGACTCACTTAGTCCCACCTTAGTACCCGCACTAAACCCTAATACTCCCTCCCTCACTCGATGAGCAGCAGCCGCAACACAAACGAAAGAAGAAAAGAAAAACAAAAGAAAGGGAAGAAGAAAAGAGAAGAAGAGAGGAAGAGAAAGAGAGAGGCCGAGCGATGGAGAAGGAAGAGGAATGTAGCATCCCAATGATTTACTAAGAGTACGTGGAATTATTTTGACTCATTTTAAATAATTTATTTATTATAAATAATTATTATTCATGATGTCAATTCAAATTAATAGACAGCGTAGACGTATGCTGCTTTAATGTGAATTCATCAATTTAAACATTATATAAGTTTTCGGTGTGACGCGGTAACACGTATTTTTGTTGACTAAGAAATTGATTGAATTAAATCAAGATGGAATTAAATTTAAGAATTAATATTTTATATTAATTCATGGTTCAAAAATTGTCGGAAAACTCTAACGGAGTTTCGCGTTTTTGAATCGCCGGTAAATTTTATCCGCATTAAAATTTAAAATGAACTCTGATTTCGATAAAAATCGAATCGTAATTTGTTAAGATTATTTTTGAGTGTTTTCACTTGTTTTATTACTGATGATAGTTAAATGGGAGTTGATTGGTTTAATTTTTTAATAAATCATTGTCTACTCCACCATACACCACACTTAAATGTTACCTACCCTAGCACTCCCCCTATTCCCTTTTATTTTTGTTCTGCGTGAGAAAGAAGCAAAGCTGGAAAGAAAAAAAAAGAAAGAGAAGGAAGGAATGAGGAGCGAGGAGAAAAAGGAAAGAAGAGGGAGAAGAGAAGAGAAGGGAAGAAGGAAAAAGGGCGACGGTGGAGGAAGAGAGGGGAGGCCGCGATGGACAAGTGGTTGGTGGCGTGCCACCGCGCCGAGAGAAGAAGGCGAGGGAGAGCGAGGCAGAACACGGAGAAGAGGAGGCGAGCGATGGAGGAAGGAAGCTCGACGTAGCCGCAGCTGGCCGGAGGGAGGAAGCTTCGTGGTGGTGGCGCTGGAGAGCGAGAACTGCGAGTGAGGGGAGGCGAGTAAGGGAAGAGGAAATCGCAAGGGAGAGACTGAAAAGGAAAAGAAATCGCGAGAGAGAGGGCGAGACCGAGAAGGGTGAGGTCGCGAGAGAGAGATCGTGAAGGGGAGGGGGTGCGCGAACGAGAACAGAGGGAACAGAGTGGAAGATCGCGGTGGTTCCGGCCAAGACCAACTTGCCACAGTCACAACAAAATGAAACAAAGGAGAGGAACGCGCAATCAAGGACAAAACTATTCAGCTTCCCTTACATCACAGCCTGGTACTTTGTTTTGTTTCAAATTTCTCATTTCTCATTCTGTGTTGAAATGAATGATTGATTCCCCAACCCCTTTTAATTTCTTCTCAATTTGGTCTTGTATGTAATCTGAAGACGTGAAGAGAAGGATTGCATCTGTTGTCTGGTGATAATCAGTGAATTTCTTACGGACATTTGTTTCTCTTTTCTCTCTTTTTTCTCTCGATTGGTGTTTGAATTCAATTTAATTTGGAATGCTCATGTTCAATATTAGGTGACTTTGTTATTCACGGTAGTATACTGTATACATACACTAGACAATATATTTCAGTTTCCAGACCCGTTCTTTATTTTTTGCAATTGATAATGGGTTTTGAAGGGGAAAATGTTAAGTATGTAACTGGATTTGTTGGTTTCTGTAATCAGTTAACTTCTTTCATTTGAATTCATTAACGAGTGTCAGCTGAGTTACATAGCTAGAACCTTTTTCAAATTTGAAGGCAAGTGGTTACTGATCAGAGGGGGCTGTGTTCATGTTTTATCGTTTTGGCTAGCATCTGTGTGTGGGTTTGAGCTTTAGTTTTATGGAGAGACTTATATGAATATTGGATATCAAATAAACTTGCAAGTCTGTTTCACATTATACTTTTCCCCTTTATGTTTGTGATAGAAGTCAATTTGTAATGTGTACTGTTTTCATTATTTCTGGAATTATAACTGATGAGTAGGAAGCTGCTGGTGTGACCACTGCAATTCAGGAAGAGATATTTTTGGAGATGGGTGTTGGTATGTTTTTTGTATTAAAATTCAAATATATGTTATTGGTTGCTATTTGGAGTATGCAGCATGTCATTAGAGTTAGTAGTACAACAAGTTAGCAACAGTGACTTAAGCATCTCTTGTGATGTGTGTAGTAATTGAAATTTGTTTCAGCCCAAAAAGGAAATGAATGTATATTTTTGGTATTTGATTTTATGTTTTGGTATATGACCTCCAACATAGCTAGATTGTGAACTTTTGCTGTCTGTCTGTGGGTGGCACTAATTTTGTAGGCCTGGGTTTTCAGCATGTTTCTTATATAGAGCCTAGTATAATTGTGATTGTGTTTGTTGGAAATGTAAAAGTAAGCGAGTTAGTGATTTATGTGTGAAAACTTTGTTCTTTGAGAGATTTAAAAACATTTTTGAAACTTGGTTGGGTTTCCTTATGTAATAGTTTGTTGTTTGGTGAAAAAGTGTCATATGAAATGGTATTGTCTAATTTATTTTGAAAGGTTGCAAATTGCCTCCAACTTGTGTGAGAGGGCCGCGAGCCCCATGGGATTTGGGAAAGGAAAAATTGTGGCAATCTTGATTTTTATGGTTGTATTGATATGTTCTAAGCTTTGGGAAAATTTAGGAAAATGTTTGATTAAATTTGGATGTGTTTTGAGAGCGTAAGACTATTGTAATTATCAATTAACCCTTACACTCTTGAAATGAAGTTTAAATTGGATTGGTTGGATCCTTGAGGTAATGAAACACATATGGTAATTGAGTTCTTTGAGACTCAAGAAAGCCAAGTGGAGCCCAAGTGGAGCCCTAAACCCTAAACTTTGAATCAAAGTGTTGACTCTTTATCCTATGACTATTTATGTGTGTGTTATATTATAGGTGAGAACCATAATAAGGAGTTGCTGGAGAAGCTTGAGGTTAGTGAGAGTTTGATCAAGAATTTGCAGTCTCAGAATATAAAGCTCACTCAGGAGTCAGAACCTTGCTGCTGTTGAAGCTAAGATAGCAGCCGTTGGAAGTAGAGGACACAAACCAGCGAGTGATATGTGTGACGAATATGGATCCGGAAGACATACTTCTGCATGCAACCAGGCTAAGGAATGCATTGGGAGGAGTAGTGAAACCTGAGGACAAGACACGTAACCAAACACACTAGTGTGCAAGGTTCTCATGTTGACATTGTACTATTTTTTGTAATAGTTCAGTTTGAATGAAATTATCATATATTGTTTTGTAATAGTTCGATTTGAATGAAATTACCGATGTATTGTAACATCTTACATTGTGATGAATTTTATTTTATTTTTATTCAAATAAAGTTATATCTAGGGTTTGGCCTTTAATAAAATTTATTTGATTATAAAAAAGGTGATAAAGTTTAAGGAATCTGATAAAATGTGTTGAAAAATAGATTTTTGAAAGTTTAATTTTTTTTAAACTAAACATAAATTAGCGACCGATTTAGCGACCGATTTTAGAGACCGATTTAGGGAACGATTTTAGGGACCGATTTAGAGACCGGTTTATAAAAATATAAAATCAAATTAGTCAAATTCGGTCTCTAAATCGGTCTCTAAAATCGGTCGCTAAATCGGTCTCTAAAATCGGTCGCTAAATCAGTCTCTAAAATCGGTCTCTAAATCGGTCTCTAAAATCGGTCGCTAAATCGGTCTCTAAAATCGGTCGCTAAATCGGTCTCTAAAATCGGACTCTAAATCGGTCGCTATATATTCAGTCACTAAATCGGTCGCTAAAATTAGCGACCAGCGTTTTAGCTACTGATTTTTGTTGGTCTCTAAATCGGTCGCTAATTCGATTAGCGACCGATTTTAGAGGTTTAGCGACCGAAAAATCGGTCACTAAAATTGATTTTTTTGTAGTGTTTGTACTAGCATCTTGGGGAATCTACGGGAAGTCTGCTTAGAGGCAGAAGTTGGTTACTGATGTCACAGCCAGTGTATTTTATGTCACCATGTGGGTGTAGGATTATATCTGTATTTGTATGAATAATATGTTTGTAAAACCTTAAAAATAAATTAAAGGTGTGTTTGTTTTAAATATAGACTGTTGTCATTTAAGTAAATGCCCTGTCAAAAATGGGATGTTATATTAGTGGTATCAGAGCTGTTCGATTCTATCCGGACTGTGGGGAGGGTCGAGTCACTGGCCGTGTCAGAGTCTAGTTGTACCTGCATAGGGTATTAACTATAATTGGGAAAGTCGAGTAGAACTTAGGTTAAGAGTTTACTTTATGACACGAGTTGATTAGTTGCTTTGCCAGGTAACTAATGGCTCGACAAACTCGAAACAGAGAACGTAGAAATATTCCACCAGAGGATAACGGAGCGGGAAGCATAGGGAATTTGGTGGTTGCTATGCAGCAGCAGGGACAGTTACTGCAATATCTGCTGAATCAAGAAGGTGGAGGAGAAGTAACGGTTGATGCGGGGCAAGCGGCTTTTATGAAGAATAAACCCCCGCAATTTAAGGGAGAATATGATCCAGAGGGAGCAAAATTGTGGCTCCAAGAAGTGGAGAAGATCATCGCGGCATTACATTGTCAGGATGATCAAAAGGTGACTTACGCAACTATTCTTTTAGTTGGAGGAGCAGAGAGTTGGTGAAAGAATAAGCAAAGAATGTTAGAGACGGAAGGAAGGATCATTACTTGGGAACTATTTCGAATTTTCTTTTTGGAGAAGTATTTCCCAAACACGTTAAGACGTGAAAAGGAAAAAGAGTTCCTCAGTCTGAAGCAAGGAAGGATGTCTGTGGGAGAGTATGCCATAAAATTTGAAACCCTAATTAAGTACTCTAGGTTTTACCAAATAAACCCAGATAAGGAGTGGATGTGCAGGCAATTTGAGGACGGGTTAAAACCCGAGTTATGTAGATCCATGGTTCTTCTTAAAAATAGATGTTTTCCCGAGCTATTAGAGAAATGTATTGAATTGGAAGCTCTTGACAACGGAATAGAAAAACAGAAGAACGGTGGACTATAAGAAATCGGAGGAATCAAAATGAGAAAAATAATCAGAAACCTTATGGTCGTCCTGAAGAATCACCCATGGCTACTGGAAGTGAACAAGCAAGGGCAATAAGATGTATTCGGTGCGGAGAAAGACACCATCCTGAGGAATGTCGTGAAAAAGGATATGTCTGTTATCGATGCAAGAAATCCGGACATATTGCTCGAGATTGTAAAGAAGAGGTAGCTGGAGGTAAGGGATTGATGAACCAACCTACTGCCGCAACTAAACCAACAACATCGGCTAAACCAGCAACCTAAGGAGGACGGATATTGACGGTTAAAGGAACTGATGAAACTTCAGATTTAGCTAAATTCGGAGGACAGAAATTTATTTTAAGGGGGTAGTAATGTGACATCCTGATTTTTAAATAGTCCTAAATAATTTTTAGAATAATAATTAGATAATAATCAAGTATTAAAAGCCTTAGTTAGAGTTAAAATTGACTCATAAGAGACCTAGAATGCCCTAGAATAGTGTGGAACACTCTAGAATCCTCTAGAGGGGCAAAAACGAAACATTTCTGCTTAGGGAGCATCGCGACGCGAAGGGAAATACAAAGGGAATCGTCGCGACGCGATCAAGGTCGGTGGTTAAGTCGGTGATTAGCGTCGTGAATCTCACGCCACGTGTCCTCATCGCGACGCGATGGGAGGCCGTGTCTAGGCCGATCATGACGCGATGGAGTCAATTTTTTGCCTATAAATAGAGCTCACTTCTCCTATTTCAGTAAGAGCCTCCATTTGGTCATTTGGAGTATAAAGGGAGCACGGGGAAGAGGGAGAGTGATGAGAGCGACGAGACACAGGTGACAGCAGTCTTCTAAGCCAAGTAAGGGGGAAGATACCTTAAGGAAAATAGGTAGTAAAGTAGGACTGTTAGCATGAGTAGAGGACCTTAACCCTACTAGGGGTTGATAGTAGCAACACCTCAAGAGAGGGGTTGTGGTATGCAATGGCTAAGGATAGTTATCGTAGACCTATCAACCAATATAGGTTATGTTTATAGGATTAGTAGATAGTTACTTATGCGGCGCTAGGACTAACTCATATGCTGTTAATTATGATAAATTGTGATTGATGATGTCTTGTTTTGTATCTGATATTTATGTGTTGATTATATATGATTCATGTGAATCTGATGCATCATTTTAGAGTCAAGGGTGACGCCCTCTGATTAGAGGTTGCGAATCCCTAGACTGTAGTAGAGAGTATTACCGTCGATGTTTTATTTGTGGCGATATCCGGGTTAGTGTACCCGAGGTTGGTGTACCTGAGTTATCGATGGGATGGTAATGAGATAGTCGGTGGCCATGAGAGAATGTGGACTCGGCCAAGACCTTGAAGGTATGTGGACTCGGTCTTTCCGACAAGGTTCTCCATGTCCGTAGTACTAAAGGTATGGAGTAGTTTGGAGATAGTCATCGATCTTGAGGGTATGTGGACTCGATCATGTGGACGAGCCTCCAGGACTCCACATCTGACATGAGGACAGTCTTCGCCATTCCTGTTATGGGAATGTCATCCTTGTGCATGGGATAATATCTTACTCTGGTAATTGGATATGGTAGTATGGGATGCCATAACTGATAATCAGATATGGTAGCGTATCAGGATATATTTCTGAGACTACCAACTTATGTTTTATTTTGTGCCCTGAGACTGGTGGTCGGTCTAGGGAGTAGGGCGTTAATGGCCCGCAATGTTCAACAATGGTCTGGTCTGTAGGGCCGGTGATTAACCTGAAAGACCAGCGACATGTGTCAGTCTGTGATCTGAGACCGTGTGGTCGGGTTGTGACGTGGTCTGTAACTGTATTTTCAGGAGTCTAGGCATGAGGTGAGTTATGGTTATGATGTTTTGATTGTACTATTGTTATGTACATGGTAACAGTGCCTCTTCTATGCTGTTATCTTACCCCTATGTTTTTCTGGTATGTTTTTATTACATGATAATAAACAGTGGAGAAACAAGAACAACCTGTACTAGCATCTTGGGGAATCTACGGGAAGTCTGCTTAGAGGCAAAAGTTGGTTACTGATGTCACGGCCAGTGTATTTTATGTCCCCATGTGGGTGTAGGATTATATCTATATTTGTATGAAAAATATATTTGTAAAACCTTAACAATAAATAAAGGTGTGTTTCGTTTAAATATAGACTGTTGTCATTTAAGTAAATGTCGTGTCAAAAAGGGGTATTATAGCTGGCTCAGGAACAGAACGAAAAAAGAGCTCAGTTGCTCAAATGAAACTGGTATTATTTTAAGCCAAAGTACAAAGTGATGAGCCCTATTTATACTGTTCTAGGAGGGCTATCAAAATACAGAAAAATCTAGAATCATTTAAAGGATTTAGTGATTACAAGAAAATTCTGTAAACGGTTCAAAGTAAGTGGTGGACGGTGCATTTAAGTGGACGATGGGGGTGGATAATGCATTTAGTTGGATGGTGCATTCATGGTGCTTAGGCTTGATGGGAGTTTGGAAAGTAGAAGGATTTTTGTATCAGTTGCATTCCAAGAAAATAATGAAAATAAGAAAGTTGAATCCATCTCCAAAGTGTCTAAACTCAAAACATGCAAGTATATAGTAAAATGAAACAAGGAGCTTCTGACAAAGATGTGCTACCTACATACCAAAACATCAACAAAATAGTTTCCCACTCAATCTATAATTTGATAGTCCATTAAACACTAAAATTAACAGTAGCTATAGCAAGTTTACTTAGGGTTTTGAAGATTGAGTTTCTAATTCAAATACAATGAATCGAAAATTTTAGGGAAAAAAGATTTAGAAACCCCCATCCCCAACCTTTTCCAACAAACAACACCCATAAGGTAAAACATAGGCAGGTAGATCGAATATGTCTAAAGCAAGCATATAGACATTCAACTGAGAATGGGATCAATCCTAACTTGTTATACCTGACTAATATCCTCCAGAAGGAATTTTTCTGAATCCCCAGAAAGCAAATTTGGCCTCACCTATGCAAATAACACCATCCACAGGAAATAAAATTCACCAAAAAACTTAATGAAACAAATATATTTCTTAATCCAACAAATAAATAATTCCCAAAAAAAAAAAAGAAACCAAACTTGCTAACAAATGAACAAAGTGCTACTATTACTCACAGAGGTGGTGTCCACCCAAAGCTGCGAGACGATCCCAAGCTAAGAACAGAGCGAATGCTTATCAGCTGCTTCGCCAACAAATTTGACCTTCTTATCACTTGTTTACCTCTTCTTAATCTCAGCTTACCATCAAATTTCTCAACTTGATCCTCTTTTCTCAATTCCAGATAAATTGCAAAGGGCAAGAAATTTGATTAAAACGTGGCACAACTATCTATCACATGAAATATAGGCAATTGTGTCTTGTTTCCTAAAACATGAACATGTTTAGACAACAAGACACAATTTCTATATTTCATTTCATGATGGCATATTGGGGCTGCTTCCATTGGACCTGGAGCTCAGCGCTACAGAAACGCTCTTGTTGCAACTGGTTTTGGATAGTTTGGGAGAAAAGGGGGCGTGGGAATTTGGGTTGAGTTGGGTTCTTGCTGTAAGTTTTTCACACTAGGCATTGTTTCTCTTGTAGGGTAAGGGTTGATAGAAGAAAAAAGGAGGAGAAGAGAAGAAGAAGGAGTGGCTGCCGCGACCATCTACTAGGTTAGGGTTTAATGGTGGAGGGATGAAGGAAAGATAGAAGAAGAGAGAGGAGGGAGGATCCGAAAATGCGGGAGAGAATGGGGGGAGTGGCTCTGGATTCGGATTCAACTTCCTCTCTTTTGGAAAAGGCGGGGGTTTTGAGGAGGATGCCGCTGTAGAAGAGGACATTGCAGTCGATGAGATGGCGGTTGAGGGTGGCAAGGAGGGATTCGAGGAGGCTCTGTGTGTGAAGCTTGCCGCGGGGTAAATATGGGGAGTGGGACTGTTGAGCAAGGGAAACGGCATCGTGGAGGGTGTGGGAGATGGAGTGGAGGAGGTCGAGGGAGAGATGGCGTAGGAGGGAAGAGGTTAAGAGGGAACGCGTGGGAAGAAATGGGTTTTAGAGCGAGAGAGAGCAAATTAATGAGGGATCTTGTGGGAGGGAAGAGGTTAAAATATAGTGAGATATTAGCTAGCACTTTCTTGGAGAAGCGCTAGAGAAGGCCAGTCACAGAATCACAGATAGCGCTTCCCTAGATCAGAAAATTGATAGCACTTCCTGGAGGAAGCGCTAGCAATGTCCTTATGCATATTTTTAGTAGCGTTTCACCGAAGAAGCGCTGTCTATTTGTTCGTTTTAACTAGCGCTTATTCTATAAAACGCTAATAAAGGCCCACACATATTTTTGGCCAGCGCTTTCAGAAAGAAGCGCTGTTTAAGGTGGCACCATTTTTTAAATAATTTGTTGTATTGTCCACCCTAGATAGACAGGGCCACACACTCTAATCTCCCTCACTAGATGAACAATTAAGTGAACCATGATGTCGAAAAACGAGGGAGGAAAGAACATTTCCAACTGACACAAGATAATAAAAGCCTCATTTTCCAAGTCGTCTAACTCCTGAGGGTCAATCACTTTATACAGATAGCATTGAATAATAAGCATAATCCAGTTATGGCATGACAAACCTTTTTTGGCAAGATGCCACGAATAGCCCCTGATGGTAGTTGTTGCATCAAGACGTGGCAGTCGTGAGACTTTAAGCCAAGTAGTTTGAGATCTTTCATTGGCACAAGACTCTTAACAATTGAAGAGTAGCCCTATGGCACTTTCACGCCCCGTAGACACTCGTAGAATCTTCTTCTCTCTTGTTTTGACAAGGTATGACATGCTGGTGACTAATATGTCTTGTTATCTCTTGGCTCTGGAGCTAATTGTTCTCTTATGCCCATCTCAACCAGATCTAGACGAGCATTCAAACCATCCTTTGTCTTGCCCTTGATGTTGAGAAGCGTACCGATTACACTATCACAAACATTTTTCTCCACGTGCATCACATCGATACAATGTCTCACATCAAGACTCGACCAGCATGGAAGATCAAAGAAAACTGACCTCTTCTTCCATATGTTTTTTTAGTAGATTTCTTTTGTTTCTTTCCAAAACTAACATTGATGTTCTTCACCCGTTCATAAACTTCTTCCCCAGTTAAGGCGTTTGGAGCAACTCTATTCTCCTGGCGACCATTAAAAGCCTTTTTCAACCTCCAATACGGATGATTACGTCTAAGAAATCTCCGATGCTTAAGAAAAGCAGTCTTCCTTCCATGTTGCCATTGATGGTAGCATGTGCCTTCTTCATATATAGGACAAGCATTATGCCCCTTAACACTATACCCTGACAAGTTCCATAAGCTGGAAAGTTATTTATGGTGCAAAATAACATGACACGTATCTTGAAATTTTCTTTAGAATACTCGTTAAAAACATCATTCCCTTCCTCCCAAAATATTTTCAAGTCTTCAATCAAGGGACTTAGATAAACATCTATGTCATCTCCTGGCTGTTTTGGTCTGGATATCATCATAGATAACATAATATATTTACGCTTCATGCACAACCAAGGAGATAAGTTATAAATAACCAAGAGAATAAGCCATGAACTATGGTTACTACTTAAACTACCATATGGATTCATTCCATCCGTAGAAAGTCCAAGCCTCAGATTTCTTGGGTCATTGCCGAAATCCGGAAACAAAGAATCAACTCTCTTCCATTGCAAAGAATCAGCCGGATGACGAAGCTTTCCATCACATTTCCTCTGATCTGCATGCCATCTAATATTCTTTGCGTCTTTTACATTGGCAAACAGTCGTTTAAACCTTGGAATAATTGGAAGATACCATAACCCCTTCGCAGGAGGACCTTTTGAGGTGACATCACAACCGTCATCATCATCCTTCTTTTTGTATCGTGATTTCATACATTTAGGGCATATTTCTTTGCCTTCATTCTCCTTCCAATATAATATGCAGTCATTGGGACAAGCATGTATTTTCTTATACTCCACACCCATTGGACATAATATCTTCTTCGCCTCGTAGTTACTGTTCGGCAATGTGTTGCCTTCTGGAAGCATGTCCTTCAACAACACCAACAAGTCAGTGAAGCTTTTATCAGTCTACCCATTTATCGCCTTAAGATTAAACAACCTCAAAACCCTTGACAACCGTGTGAAATTTGTGCAACCCATATACAATGATTGATCCTTGTCACTACATAGAGTATCGTACACATGTGCTCGCTTAAAAGAATCTGGTCCAATATCACGAATCATGTCCTCTAGTCGATCTCCCATATCTACATCAACTTCCCCTCTTTGGGACACACTTGGCGTGTCTAACACTTCACCACGCCATGTCCATGTTGTATAACCCTGGCAAATACCAAAGACATCAAGGTGCTCATGTATGTCTTCAACTTTTAGAGGTGCCTTATTCGAACACTTAACACAAGGACAATAAAATTTTCCATTACTATTAGGAAGCTTTGCTTCAGCATATTTTAGAAACTTTGACACTCCATTCTTATACTCATCGGTCAATCGATTTTTTTGCATCTAAATACAATCCATAGCTATGTTTTGGAAAAAAAGTAAACACATACTAATGAACACAATCATCACTTCAGGACCCTTCAACCACAATACAACATATCTCTGTATATTTGGTATGAATCTATCCCATTCAAGAAGAAACTTTTTCTTAATTTAGTTAATAGTTAGTCGTTAAATCCTTATATCTTATACCTGACAAAATTTTGGCAGCATTTCCTATTAGTGTCCAAGTACACAACCCAAACGTGGTGACATCTACCACGATCAAGCATGCACCTAGAGACAATAGGAAATGTAGCAATCTGAAATTTCATCATGTATTAGATAAAAGATTTAAAGACTAACTATTAACCAAACCAAAGAAAAAGTTTCTTCCAAAACTGTCCTACTTGGACAATACAAGATTCAATAAAATTAGCCGTACCATCCCCGGTACACATGCAAACATTTTATTAAATCTCAAACGGGAAACTAAGGCTTAATACAAATTAAATAAGGAACCATTCAAAAATGCAAAAGCTTCAAACAACAAAGAAATATAAAGATAGGCTAAATTATACTTTTAGTCCCTTATGTTTATTTTAATTTTCGTTTTGGTCCCTTAAGTATTAAAAATTTCAAATTGGTTCATTATGTATAAGAGTTATGTCAATGTGGTCCCTCTTGTTTTTTTGTTCTAAAATGGTCCCTTAAGTTACAAAAATTATACCAATGTGGTGCCTTTTTTGTTCCACATTTTGCAAAAAAAAGGACCACATTGGTATAATTTTTGTAACATAAGGGACCATCTTGGAACAAAAAAAATATGAGGGACCACATTGATATAACTCTTACACATAAGGGATCAATTTGAAACTTTTAATACATAAAGGACCAAACTGAAACCTAAAATAAACATAAGGGACCAAAAGTATAATTTAACCAAATATAAAGTACATCAATTTTGTACATAAACACGTATAAGTCAAAAATACAACAAAGACTACTTGAATGGCTTCTGTATCTAAAATTGTCGTAATACCCAGAAACTTAGCAATGTCTGCCAAATCTGCACATTATAAGTCATAAGAAGTAATGTTAATGAAAGGAAGATAGAATCAAAACATTCAATAGAGGCAAATTTGTGTAAAACCAATAAGCCACTAACGGTGGTAACAGAAATGAGAGAAGGAGGTAAAAGTCACGAGCTCCTTCACGGCAGTGATAGTCACGGCGCTGTGAGAGAGACAATGAGATAAAGAAGGACAACAAAAATGAGGAAGAAGAACGAACATTCACTACAACAAAATTCATTTTAGGAAACAACAAAAAACCGTGGTCAGAAATGGAAAAACTGTGGTCTAAACTTTAGGCAACGGTTTGGCCACGGTTTTATAGGCGTGGAGTATTCGGCCGATGCCTATTCTTTTAAGCCACAATTTTTTGTTTTAGCCCACGGTACACAAATAAACGTTGCCTATAACACAAGAACAGACAACGATTTTTTTGGACCTGTTTCAGGCAACGACTTTCTTGTCTTATTTTAGACCACTGTGGCATAAGGGTTGCCTATACATTATGCCACGGTTATACAAATGTTGTCCCGTCTTTTAGGCAATACAATTTTAAGTGTGGCCAACCACTATAGGCAACACATCTGCAATTTATGGCAATTTGTTTTGAATTGTTGTCTATACCTTTAGGCCACACGTATGCAAACGTTGTTAACTGTTTTAGCCAACACTTTTTTACATGTTGTCAGATGTTTTGAACAACATTTAGGGCACAGATATACACCCATTGTCTAATGTTTTAAGCAACATTTCTTTTAAATGTGGTCAAAATATCATTTATAGACAACTCGTTTTCAATAAAATGATTTCAACGCATGATTGTATAAATATGATATATTATAAATGTGATTAAACAACCACATTATGAAATGTGTGGACCCATAAATAACAAACACATATTAGCAATAAAATATTGAATTATATCATTTACAAAATAAACCAGAAATAGTTTCAAGCTTTGGTAAACACTACAACCAAAACGGGGCAAAAAAGAAAGAAAGAAAACCCTATGAAACCAATGTAAGCACCTATGGGAAAAAAAGCATCTTATGCTAACAATCTTCTACTGAATTTGCTTCAGTTCCCCCTTTTTACCACTCCCAGAGTCTAAAGTAGAAGACAACACTGATGAAACTCATGGCACTATTCCTTTGCTTGAAGTTTGCATAGCTTCTCTTGATATATATGTAGTATGTGACATAAAATGAAAAGTAGATGTCGGGGGGTCATTCTACACCTGCCCAAATGTGTAAATTGATAATGCAACACCAGAAATGCATGTTGCAAGTGAAAATCATCATCCCTTGTCCATTTTACTGAGATTCTTCCTCGCCTTCTTCTTCCTGTGAAGTAGTTATGAAGATAATTAAGGACTGTCAGAATCCAGGCCAACGAATCATAATGAGTTAAAAAAAATTGAATTTATAAGTTCTATTTTTTCATTTAGTTCTATGATAAGCAAAAAACTATAATGTCATCCCAAGAGCTAGATCTGGTTAAATGAATATTCAAAATAGTAATTCATTTGGGGAAAATACACATAACGAAATTTTAAGACCGTAAATCAAAATACACCCTACACGAATAACTTGTTAAGAATTAAGAACAAGATGAAAAAGATATAGTTAATTGAAAATGTGATATGAACAAGCTATCTTATTCTAAAGTGTTGTAAACTGAAAGCATAATAAATGCATATAAAATTGGAGTTCTTTGAACTAAAATACCCAATGGAACTCTATGAGAAGATCCTTACAGATGAGACAACTTTCCTTTATTAGTCACAAGATACTAAGTGAGACAACAACAAGGATACTAGAGAAACAACTGGGTATACTTAAAGCAATCATATTTCGCAGGCGTATCAATGTGGAGAAAACAAAATTTCTCTCATGTTCAAGAAACATCAATTAGGTTTGAAGTAAGATTATTCATGGACAAAGGCAGCTACTCAAAGTGCAAATAAGGCGTTGCACGATTCAGACATCATGAATCAAGCAAGAAGAATAAATTAATTTTAGTAAAATAATCAAGCAAACATATCTCAATGACAAGGCAAATCAATAAAGCTTATGTCAATTCACTGATGAAAGAATAAAATTATTATCTGAAACCAAGAAACATTGTTGAAACTTGATGTATAATGAACGTCAGTGATACAAAGAGAAACAACATAAATCTTAGTATAAAGAAACATAAAAGAATATCCTAAGTTCTTATATGAAAATATACCCTACATATCCGACTAAATAGATATAAAATTCCCACTGTGCTAAGTTCAACTTGCATTTTCTATTAATAACAAATACTACTTGCATCTAACGCACTAATCCTTAAAAACTACAACTTTATTCCTTTACACTCAATAAGTATGCTCATGAAATGATAGATAGCTATAAAGAACTATACGTTTCAATAGCATGGAAATGGGTCTTTCAAAAAAAAAAGTAGGGATAGTCCTTATCAATTACCACTGCAAGTTCACCGCTGGCGAAGGCAAACTTTCAGAAAGATCAGTAAAGGGTTTGTTGGGTACACAGGGGTGGTAATCTCCACAAGCCATACACGGGGCACAATAATCTCTTTGCTCTCTGCATAAGCCTAATCCTGATCATCCCCCATCTTTTCCAACAATTCATATAATTGTTATTTCTTTTTTACTCCAGTGTAAATAATTTCCAAATGATTTTGCTTATTTTGAAAGTTACTGCAATCACCTCGACATCTTGGATAGAAAATTACTCCTTAGAAGTTAATTATAAAAAACATGTCGAAGTAGTACTAACATTTCAGTACCTAAACATTATTCTTTCAAGTCAATACAAGCTAAGCACAAGGTAGCACCATTCAAAAACCTATAAGATGGAAAGTCTATCTTCAAATTGCACCACTTCAATCCAAATCCGCTCCATTGTTTCTACAAATATTAAATATAAATCATGAGAATCACATAGATAAAATCAATACAAGATAACACTAAAGCTGATAAAACACAAGACCATCTAACTTCATAATGAAGCAGAACAATAAAGATATCGATGCATGTCAAAATCAGGGTGCCTGGAACTAATCCACCTTATCCAAGATAGGCACACTATGTTCAGCCTCATGATAGGCTAATGTTGAAATATCTTTATAGACGTAAAGAAACAAATCACTAAGCATGTGTTTGGATCCACGTCCAATCTCATGTTCTCACGTCCAAATACCATTTTCACCATGAATTCAAAAAGCTACAAATTGGAGCTTCTACCCAATCGTGCGGTGTCACCGTGATTTCTCAGTTTTCCAAACATACGCTTAATTTTTTTGCCATTGCTTACAACTTTAAGTAAATTTAATCATCAATAAAAGAAACATCAAATAAAAGAATAAAACATATTTAAGACCAAATTATCTTGAGCATTTCAATCATGGTTATCAAATCGGGATACGCATCGTGAATCGTTAGCCCTATTTTTTGAATCGTGTATCGTATCGTATCGCGAATCGTAAGATACATAAACATTAAAAATATTATATTTTAAAGTAAATATAAGCAACATAAGTTAAAACATTCATATATAAACTTCAAAATAATCCAAAATTCAAGTCAAAAAAGTTCAAACCGTCAAAAAACAATGGTCTACACTAGTTTACCATCATTCTTACTAGCATAAATTATAGGATAAAAAGTTCAACCTGTAACATCCCGTTTTCGCAAAAAGGTTTTCTCCAAAAGCAGCGGTATGTTTTTTTTTTTTTTTTTAAACAGGCGTTACACTTAACAACAACAAATAAACAATCACTTCAGAGTAAAACCTAACCAAACATTATATATATATATATATATATGTATATGCATCGTAGCAGTATCAAGGAATAGAGCACTTCGCACGCATGCGAGTTCCAAAATATACACCAGTACATACTCAAAATAAAATACATCAGTCATATGAAAACCCTAAGACCTAGAGTAACTCATATCCGTGATGCATCCTGGCAGCTCCTATCAAGGACTTAGGCCCAAAAGTCATACTGTACAAAATACTACTAGAGTCTAACTGATCGACTCTATCTAACTATCTTTGGCCCAAAGTAAACCTGAGACGCTTGCGAGGAGGAAACCCCGCACTCGTAGGACCTCGACTCAAAACTAGCAGCCCCGATGCCTCAAGGATCCTCCTCCTCCTCCTCGCCCTCATCGCCAATCACGACTCTATCCTCGGCCCACTCCCTAGTAGTCCGACGCCCGTTAATAGGGTCTCCGGCCGTAGGGATTGGGGACAAGGGATGAGAGCAGTGAGGACAGTGAACACAAAAAGAGGAAGGACTACGCTCAGGTGCAGCAGGCGTCATCAATGAAGTTGTCGGCAACGCAGAAGTAGTAGCAGTCACGATGGGAGGAGTTTCAGGAACTCCAGCCGAAGGTGGAATCATACTCGAACTAGGCATCGTGGGTGGATGTGAGGGTCCACAAACGGAAACGCCTCAATTGCGCCCCGCTTGTAGTGTGGTAAGTAGGTCGGGTGGTACGTATAGGTGAACCGCCCTTCTGAAGCGCATGCGGTGGAGCACTCCCGCCGCCGCCGGGCCTCAATCACTATCCCCGAGTGTGTCAACCGCCCAAGAATAGGGTTGGCGACCCACGCCGGCGGGTCTTCCCCGAGGGAACTCATATGTCGTGTGTCCCATGAACCTCATCTGATCGGCATCATCTAAGCGTAGGTTTCAAGCATAAACATAAACAAAAGAAATGCAAGGGTAAATTTCTTGTCCACGAGTTCTTCACAGGCTAGTTGCAGACAAACAAGATATATATATATATATACATCTAGTACATCAGCATGTCATTATATATATATATATATATATAGGCATACTTAATTAACCGCATACTTCATCATGGTACATCAAATACTTGCATGTGAATAAGCAACTCAAACGACAACAATCACCAAATCATCACATATCACGATGTGGTTAGACATGCATGCCAATGCGGATGGCTAGTTTGTGTATACACTGCAGCCCTTAAACAAGGTCAAGAAGTGACGAGAAACTTTATTTCCCAACGCCCAAATCAACTCCCTACCAAGGGTATTGCCACAAAGGCTTGCCACACATTAGGCATTGCTGCCACGCGGGCATGAAGTGACAACTCGTCCTTTTGAAAGTCCATAAGACAGTCAAACGCTCCGAGTGTCGATGCTCAATGGTTAGCGTACAATTTAATTAATCAATGCGGATCGACAAACCCTCACTCACTCTACTTAGTGAATTTCCAATTTCAATTTTTTTGTGCCACACCTACGTGTTATTGTACTAGAAAGAATTCTTTAGTTTTAGGTCGTTGGAACCCTAGTCGTGATAAATAATGCATTAGTAAAATTCCCAGGAAAGAGAGGCGGTGCGAACACTCTTAATAACCAGGTCTTTCCTAGCCAGAATTTTTCCCAGACGCATCATCTAACTCAACCGTTTTCGTAAATGACACCACTTACTCAGATTTTTCCATAATTCCATTCTACTTTCTTTGTAAGCTCTGGTTAGTTATATTAGAACCCTCACGCTTACTTTTAAGTCAAAATGCCTTAAACAATTTATTTATGAAATCATATTTTCGGCTTGTGGAATCGCATCAGATTTACCGGTGTAAATCGTCAACCCAAATCAACAATCGATCTTCGCATTATTAATTAATTCATACCACAACAACAACTTTTGCATATTTCAATTCAACATTAAATCAACATGATTTAAGCCATTCAATACCATTCATGGTCATCATTCAAGGCCAAACAAAACTCATCATGACATTTCATACAAAGAAGAAACAATTCAACAACTCACAAAGATGTTACATCATCACTTTCACACTTAACAAATACTACACTTACTACCACCAATATTCATTCAATCAAGCCACACAACAAACAAAGCAAAAAGCCTAAACTCATTATATAGAAATTTCCCTTACCTCGAACAAGCTTCGAATACGGAGTTTCCAATGCGTCACCGGAACGTACCTCGCTCGAACCTTAACAACACAAACTTAAGAAAATTAGAACCAAAAACCCAAGCCCTTAAGCTCTAGGGCAGCCACGGTTTTGGCCCTAAAAGACACCTAAAAATTTCTAACTTAACCTATTTGGATCACAACTAATCATAGGCTATGTTTTAAGTTCAAGTCAAACAAGTTTTACAACTTTCATTTACTTTACTTACTTAGAAAAACATAATCCAAATTTTTTTACCAAATGAATAGTGTTTCTTACCAAATGAATAGTATTTCATCAACTTTGAACTACTTTTAGAACTATAAAACATGCCATAAGAATTAAAGAAATAGGTTAGTTACAACTTCAAAACCACGTGTAAGACATATACTAAATCTTTTCCAAAAATCAAGTTTCTTTAAGTTGTTTTGCTAAATCAAATTCTTGATCAACTTTTACACTATTAAGAGGCATAAAACAACTTGAATCAAGGTTTTAAAATACCATGAGGGCCACGGCTCCATGCATCAAAAACAAACCCCAAAATCTTTTTCAATTTTTCACTTCCAAACAAAACATTTCATAACATTCAATTCCTTTATCAATCAACTAACTTTTCTAACACTTAAACTACTTTGAAAACAATTTAAAACATCCTCCAAAATGCCATTCAAAGCCACGGTTTTCCAGCCCTTCTTTTGCATCCAAAATCATTTTCAAAAACTTGTAAACATAGTTATATGACTAGGATCCAAACATACAACTACTAAACCTTCAAAACTAACACTAAAAATGACAAGAACAAGCCAAGAACAAAGCTTGGGACAGCCCTATGGTTTCGCACAGCAAAAGGGGTTAGGGTTTCCAAACTCAAAATACCAAAATCAAGGTGATTCATGGAAGAAAACAAAGGGCTATGGAACTAGTCATGCAATACTAGCCAAAAACAAGCTTTTTAACTTCAAATAACTCTTGAATCCATCAAAAATCATATCATGGAACCCAAAAGACATGAGGAAAGGTTTATGGAGCTTACCAAGAGTAGAGATGAAGATTGAACAAGAGTGAAGATGAAAGGAAGCAAGAAAGCACACTTTGTTCTCCAAAATCTTCCAAAACCAAAGCTTTCTTTCTCTAGTTTTTTTCTCAAGTTTTTTCACCAATTGAAGGAATGAATGAAGCTTCAGCCCAAGAGGATGATGACCACGAAATTTTAGGGGTAGAAGTGGAAAGAAAGATTCATTTAGTTAGAAACTAACTAATTAAGTCATAACCTAACTAAATTAACTTCCTACCATTTACTTAATGGCCAATCACACCTTGACACTTGTACATGTCATGATTAAAAGCAAGTTCAGCCCCCCTAGTGGCTGAGTAATTCGCCCATGTGCCCTAATCTGGAGATATTTTCATTTCGTCGCGTTCTCGCTCAACCGGGTGCGCGGCGTTACGCGTATATTAGGGTTTTTGTGCTAAAAACTTGAAAAATAATTCTAATTATAAGTCCACACCCAAAAATAATAATTTGGCCAATAATTCCCTCATGGCATGAGAAAAGTACTCACGCTTTCGTTTTCTCAATTACGAGCCAAAACGCTATGCTTAGGCGCTTTAGCGTAGAAAATACCCTATATATTTTCTGATGCCCAAAAATTCCCAAAATATTCCAATAAATCCTAAATATTGGAAAATGATCAGATATCGAATTTCATAAAATTTGGATCACGTTTAGGCATGTTTCAGTCAAAACTCGCCCTATAGTTCAAATTCAGCGTTTTACGGCAGAATTCAAACATCGAAAGAAAAAATCCTAAATTAATAATAACTATTACTCCCTATACCTCAGATAAAATAGAGCAAATCAAATACTAAAATTATTCACATAGCTTTATTAACGGATAAGTCGTGTTAACAGCGGTAGAAAACATATAAATACTAAAGAAATAAACGCTAAAACTTAGGGTGTTACACAACCCGCCAAAAAAAAACAAAACAAAATCTAACTAAATTTTAGTCCCCAAGATCAACATCACTTAAGTCATCCTCATCATTTGGTATTTCATGCTCTTCCTCTTCTTCTGCATCTCCAACTATCTCTTCAACTCCTCTCTCATCCTGTGTTACAGTAGATTTCCCCTTCTTATTTGCATTAGCATTCAAGTTTCTTGGACCTATAAAAACACTTAAATGAGTATGACAACGTAGTGCTATAGTTATGCGTTACTTTTAAGTTTAATCAAATACCTATCTTCCTTTTTTTGATTGCAGCTCCTTCTTCAAGCACAAAGGCCTCATGTATATCCATCCATGAATAATCAATTGGTAAGCAAAGATTCTCTTTTTCAGTAATCCACTCATCATCAGATTCAATATGCGATAAACATATAGGATCATAAGTATCTCCTCTCTCCTCCTTGGACTTTTGTCTCATCTCAAGTTGAAGATTATACTTGACAAAGACAAGAGCATTTAATCTTTGTTACTCTAAACAGTTTCTTCTCTTGGTATGAATTTGATCAAATATGCTCCAATTTCTTTCACATCCAGTAGCACTACAAGTGAGACTCAAAACTCTCATTGCCAACTTCTGTAACTCTTTGCCCTCAACACGAAAACTTTCCCACCAAAGAGTTGCCAAAACATAAAGCCAAAAAAAAAAAGCCAACACTATAAGTTTGTTGTTATGCTCTTTCCAAAATCATGAATATAAATTATAGTAAAGCTCACTAGGTTGTTTCTTGTCCTAGTGTCTATTTTCCAAAAAGTCCTCCCGCTGCCTTGAATTTTTCAAGTTGTTGATCAATCATAGGTCTGGTTCTTCTGTCTGGGACCATTCTCTCAATGTTATCATAAAAACCATTTAAAACTTCACTATCCGGATCAAATTTGTTCGTATAGTGGAACCTAATAAAATCAGGAATTAATAAAATAAATAATTGTAGTCCATAATACTTAAAGAATGACATATTTGACAATACTTACTTAGAATTGAGATAGTGAGCAGCAGCATGGAGAGGCCTATGTAATTGCAAATCCCAACGAGTATCAATTATCTTCCACACTTTATTGTATCTTGACTCTTGATTCTTAAAGTTTGCAGCTATTTGTTCTTTAGCTCTATCCATAGCTTCATAGATGTATGGCATTGCAGGTTTTGAGTCTCCATTCATAAGCCTTAAAACCTTCACAAGTGGAGTCACACACTTCAAGCAATACTGGATGGATCTCCAAAATCTACTATCAGTTAAAACAATGTTCTCCACTGCTTTACCATCATTCTTACTAGTAGCCCACTCCTCAGAAGCAAACATAGACCGAAGAGCATTCTTTTGTTCCATTATACATTGTAGAGTGAGAAAGGAAGTTGCACACCTTGTGACTGCTGGTCTAGCTAATTCCCTTCCATCGAAATTTTTTCTGTATAAGTTAAGGACCCAACAGTGCCTAAAAATGAATGTTGTGATCTTTTTTGCATTCGTAATAGTACTAAAAAAAGGGAAGCTCTGCAATATCTTCAAGGATCAAATCAAGGCAATGAGCTGCACAAGGAGACCAAAATATCTTTGGTCTCTTTTGCTCTAACAATCCACCAGCAGCCACGAGATTAGAAGCATCATCTGTGTAATACCCCGTTTCCGGAGCGCTACTGTGCAACCCAATCTAATGCTAAAAATATTTAATGCTTGTATGCTTTTAGTTAGAAAGTAGTCTTATGTATTTCGCAATGGAAAATAGGAGTATTTTTTTTCTTTTTTGAAACCCTTTTCAAAAATGAGACATAAAGGGTACTACAATTTTCTAAATAATGCAAAATCAGCTTTTTTGCAAATATCAGAGTATAACGCATCACAATCAATACTTCACATAACATAAAACATAACATAATCGTTTCGCACTGAGGTGAGGTTTTCTGAATAGAGTAATTACAAAACAACAAAGACAAAACCCTAAGCTAAGCTGGCCAATAACTATAACTCATACTGAGAAACAGTTCAGCAAGATCAAAACACGAAGCACTCAGAGGAATCTTCCTCCACCGGCTCAATCTTCAACGCTCTTGGAAAGACGAAACTGCAGCAGCTATGGAGCTCCATCTAGAAGTGACATCCATAGGGATATCCAATCCAACAACAGTGCAAGGGTAAATTCTTTTTCCACGAGTTTATCATAGGCTATGTCGCATGCAAGCAATATATACATATATAATACAACAACATGCTTTTATATACATATACATACTTAATAGACTGCATGCATCAACATGGTATATCAAGCATTGCATGTGAGCAGACAACTCAACCAACAGATCAATATTCAAGTCACCACAATATCAAATAATTACATGTGAGCAAACAAATCAACCAGTAGATCAACAATCAAGTCATCACATATCATAAATGTGGTTAGCTATGCATGTCAATGCAGTATGACTAATTTGTGTATACACCTGCAGCCTTAATAGGTCAGCAGTATGATGAGGAATTTATTTCCCAATGTCCGAATAAGATAGCCACTCATTAGGCTTGCAGTGTCAACTCGTCTTTTGAAGTCTTTAAGACAAATCAAACGCTCCGAGTGTCGATGCTCAATGGTCAGTATGCATCCAAACAAATTTGTAACACTCGTAATTTTTACGATGCGTTATTTGGCGTTATTTATTGTATTTTGTCGTATTTATGCTATAATAAGCAATTTCTTATTCTTTAACTAAGTGAATTAAATAAATCAAGATCAAATTATATTTGAGATTTAATATTTTATATTAATTTACGGTTCAAATATCATCGAAAAATTCTAACGAAGTTTCGTCGCGTTTCAAATTGCCGGGCAGTTTCACCGCAGATAAAATTCTAAACGAACTCCGATTTCGATGAAAATCAAAACGTAACTTTTTGAGACTATTTTTGAATGTTTGATATGATTTTTATTATTTATAATAAAATAATATCACGCGGTGAATTAATTTCTCGCTAAATTAATTTTCACGATTTTATCGACGAGTAATTAATCGGTAACGTGATTATTCGACGCCGTGTTTTAGCAACCCTTAGACTCTAGAATTAGAGGGTAATCATGAGAGATGTAAGATTAGATGGGTAGGATTAGATGGTGTGATTAGTATCTCTTAAAGTTGCTAGGTGTCATATTATGTGTCATTAATTTGAAAATTCCTTTTTACTAAACTATTTTTTTTAAGTATGTCTTAAATTGTTTTTAAGCAAAATAAAAAAAAAGAAAGGAGCCTATATGCAGCCCCCATCGTGATTCCCTCTCTCTACCTCATTCCAACTTCTTCTTCTTCATTTCCTAGAGTGAGAAAAAAAAGCTTGAAGCTCCATGGTCACCAACCTCCATTTTCTTTCATTTTCAACCTCCAACCTTCACCATTCTTGCACCTAGGATCCACTTCTACTTGAATCATCACTTCTCAACCATCCAAGCAAGGAGGAAAAACTGATTTCTCTCCCCCCAAAACAGCCCCAAAACCGTGAGCTAGGGAGGAGGAGAGGTGGTGGTTTTCTCTTTTTTCTTCTTGATTTGTATGCTTGTTAAAGTGTTGTTTTGTGATTGTGTATGATTGAATGAAAGAGATGAGCATATAAATCCCTAATCTTGAGAACCCTAGGCGCAAGTCAAAGGGGAAAAGAGGGGTAATGTGATCTTGAGGTTCAATCTTGCCATTGGTTGTTAAACTATGTTATTGGAAGTTGTTTGATGATTGTTTAAGCAATAGTTTTGTGATAGCATGTTTAACTTGTTGTTTCATGATTTATGCCTATTCTATAAGTTGGGGAAATGTGGGTTTTGGTTGTTGAATCATGTGTTTAAATGTTAAATTAAATGTTTTGGGTGATTTAATTGCCATTGGAGTAGTGATGCATGATTAAGTGTAAGAGTTGGTTTATGTTTTGTGCAAAATTGGTTCTTGAAGGACTAGAATGGCATGTAGGACCCGATTAAGTTGTTCTTTAAATTATTAGCATGGTTAGTGGCATGATTGAAAAGGTTTGAATCAAGGGAAAAATTGTTTTGCATACTTATCATGAGTTTTGTTGGAAAGTGATCTTCCATTGAAGTTGGTTTGGTAAAAAGGATTTGGACTCAATTGTTAGTTAAGAGGTTGTGTGAAAATATTTTGGTAATAAGTATTTGGAAAAAAAAATTTGATACTTGATTTAGATTTCCTTATGGGTGTTAATTGTTATATGCATGCGAGTTAATTGTTGCATGTAATTGTGAGCTTGAGTTAGTAGTTAATTTTGCAGAAAACACATACTTGGAAACATGATAGATTGTTTTTGGAAAATGTTTTAGAACATGTCCTTAAATGTGCTTGAGTTATGTCTTGTGTTAACTTGATGTTTATTGCCTTGTAGTATGATCAAAAATTATTTGGATGTAAATTGTGGTTTGTGAAAGAAGTTTTTGTAAATTTTTTTGAGAGAAAAAGAGATTGTGGCCGAGAGGCCTAAGGGGGTTTTGGAAGGAAAATTTCTTGATGTGAACTTGTCTAAATGCTTGAATGAGTATGTGTTTTAGGCCTTGAAGATTTATTAAAGTGGTTTATTGCTTGATGTTTACCTTGAAGTTCAAGAAAGGTTTTTAGCTTCAAAACTTTACTCTTTTCAAGTAAGATAATATTTCTAAATTGTTATGTGTGATGTTACCTTTTCAAGAAAAGCTATTAGTTTCAAATCTTATTTTTTTCCAAGTAGCTAGTGAATCAAGTGTTTAAGTGAATTTTTGGTTAGAAAAGGGTTAAGCATGAGAGCTTAAGTTTAGTTTAGAATTTATAGAATTGTGCTAAGTTATTTGTGGTGATAGGCGTTATGATTCCAGAGACCGAGCGACGTGGACTTGAGGATTGCGGTGCCCCGTTAGCAAACATTTGTGTTAAGGGCAACTTTAGAGATTGATAGGAATTTAATTTCAAGTATTTATGCGAAGAAGTTTGAGAACCTCAGGGTTCGAAGTGAGGGTCGTGTACCCCTTCGTTTTACTGCTATTTCATATACTGATTATTTAGTGGGCTTGTCTGCAAGTGGTTGGTAGCTGTCCTCAACCCCCCACACTTGTTTGCTTGCCTCTCTGCCAACTCCATTGAGTTGCAGAGGGATGAACTGAGTTATTTGATCGTCGTTGTATGCTAATATATGATTGATTGTGCTGAGATATGATTGATTGTGTTGAGTTGTGATTGATTGAGATGAATTGCTTATACTGCTGAACTGTTCGCACTGTTTTGAGCTTGCCGTGAATATTATTTGATATGCGGTTAAATAATTATTCAATTGCTTCCTGAATTATTGTATGCGGCAAGTATCATGACGTTTTTGAGCTTTGATCCGATTAACCTAGGGTGCTAGGATCCCCTAAACGGCTCCGGCTGGTTTTTTGCCAGATTAGCTAGGCGTCGTAGCGTCAAGGAACCTGAGCTGGATGTTCTAGGGTGAGCGGAGAGCCCAGGGCTACGGCTGACTTTTAATGGATGGATCGGCGTTACATTCCAGAAATTGTCAAGTGTCGAGAGAATATGAGAACTGAGTCGAGTCTTTTGAGAGTTTTGAGTCGCATCTCGAGTACTGTGCATATAGTTGTTTTGCCATTGTTATGATTGTTATTTCCTGATTGATTGAGAAGTTGAACCTTTCCCGTGGTTCCTTCAAATGATGATGGCAACCCAGGCGATGGCGAGGATGCGGAGGTCCCGATGGCGGACGATGGTGAGGAGGACCCCTCTGAGGATCCGGGCAACGACTTTTATTTGTCGTGATTAACTGTTGCATGTTTGTGTTTTGGGATGACTGTAGTATTTACCTTTGGTGAACAGTTAGTTTGGTGACCAGTCGGGCTCGGGATGTTTTTTTGTACTACAGGGTAGACTGGCGGTTTACTTTTGGAGCAGCCCCCAGCGTGGGTGTCTGCCGGGAGTACCCCCGGGGTATGACTACTCTTATGAGGGTCTTTATACCATAGGTGTATTGTCTTGTACATTTCTGCATTGGTTAATTTGCACGTACTGTATCTGATGACTTGTCTATATATGCATGTATGTATTGCCAGTGCATGTGTCTTGTGTCCTAGATTGCACCATGTTTCGAAACGCTGTAGCTATTCTGTGCATGCTTGTGGATGATGTTGTTTAAAAAAAAATGTACCGCATTTTCTGAAGGACACAAGAGTACCGGTTTAAAAATGCATCGCATATAGGTTTATTTCTAGTCGAGTAGCGGTCTGGAAACGGGTCGTTACAATGGTGATATCAGAGCAGTTCGGTTCTAACCGGACTATGCATAGGAAATTTGGAACTAGTCACCGTGTCGGGTTGTGTTTATTGAGTGATTAGTTGCGTTGTATTGCTATTGTTTGCTGAGTGAAGCAGTTTGTCTGCCAATTGTTTGAATTGTTTCTTGATTGAAGCAATGTGTGTTAACACATCACCTGTTTGTGAGATTCTGACAGGTTTTGGATTTTGCGAAATCTAATGCCACCTCGCAGAGACCCTACAGCCGGATCAGATAACTCCGACATGGAACGAGCAATTCAGGAAATGACGGAAATGGCGGCAGCTATGGCTCAACAATCGGCTGCTGTAACTCAACAGTCTAATGCTATGGCCCAGCAGACGGCGGCTTTGGCCCAGCAGAATCTGCAGCAACAGGAAAGAGCAGAGCGGAATGCAGCGACGAGAGGATTGGCGGATTTTCGGAAGCATGACCCACCGAAGTTTTTCGGAGAACCAAATCTGGATAAGGCAGATTTATGGATGTAGGAGATAGAGAAGATCTTCGAGGCACTTCATTGCCCAGAGAATGTCAAGGTGGACTACGCAACCTACTTGTTGCTCGGAGATGCTGAGTATTGGTGGAAGGGAGTGAAGCAGACTTTGACGGAAGAGCATCGTGAGATCACGTGGGAAGTTTTCCGCAGGAAATTTTTGGATAAGTACTTTCCTGACACTGCACGAGCTGAGAAAGAGCAGGAATTTCTTCAACTGCAACAAGGTAGCATGATGGTGTCCGAGTATGCTGCCAAGTTCAAATCACTTGCCAGGTATTTCAGTCCGTTCCGTGACCGAGCTGACCAAGGATGGTTGAGCGAGAGATTCCAGCGAGGCCTAAGGTTCGACATCCAGAAGTCGGTGACATCTCTAAGAATCAGGAATCTTCAAGAACTGATTGACAGGTGTGTTGAGGTGGAAGTTATGAGAAGCGCCAAGAAGAGGAGTGGTATTGGCGGACCAGTCAGACCCCAGGGCACATGACAGTGGTTTGCTCAGAAGGGAAAATAGCAGAAGAAGCCGTATAGTCAACCTCAAGGGGCAACAACAAGGGACAGTATCGTCTGATGGCCCAGAACACTAGAGGCGGGAGTCAGACTAGCGCCGATGTAACTTGTTACCGTTGCGGGAAGCCAAGACACTATGCGAGTAGCTGTACTGCGAATGAGGATATATGCTTCAACTGCAAGAAGCCGGGACACTTCACCGAGGATTGTCAGGCACCTAAGGCTGAACCGGCAATGCACGCAGCAAAGGCTAAAGGAAAACGCCCGATGGCTAAAGGCAGAGTCTTCTGCATGAGCGGTGAAGAGGCAGAGCAAGCTGAGGATCTCATCCAGGGAGACTGTGAGATTGAGGGAAAATCCCTATTTGTTCTTTTTGATTCCGGTGCAATCCATTCTTTTATTTCCTCGGATTGTGTAGAATGTTTAAAATTGTCTGTGACTGCTTTACCATTCAAACTAGTAGTTACTACCCCAGCTGCTAAAACCTTGGTTACCAACACCGCATGCCTTAATTGTGTAGTGATCATCCAGGGTAGAAAATTTGTGGTTAATTTGGTCTGTTTGCCACTTAAGGGTCTAGATGTCATTCTCGGGATGGATTGGTTGTCTCACCATCATGTCCTTTTGGACGGTGCCCGAAAAATCGTGGTTTTTCCTGACCTCGGAATTTCCAACTACCTATCTGTTAATCACATTGGTGTTTCATTGAAAGAGGGAACTCAGGAATACATGTACTTGGCTAGTTCAGAAGCTTCTCAAGAGCTCGAGTTGAAGAATGTTCCTGTGGTTTGCGACTTTTTCAACGTTTTTCCGGAAGATGTGCTGGGATTACTGCCAGTAAGGGAAATCGAATTCTCCATCGATTTGCTTTCAAGAACAGGACCGATTTCGATAGTGCCCTATCGGATGTTTCTAGCTGAGATGAAAGAGTTGAAGTCGCAGATTGAGCATTTGGAGTCAAAGCAGTTCATACGACCGAGTGTGTCGCCATGGGGAGCCCCAGTGCTACTAGTGAAGAAGAAGGATGGATGATCAAGATTGTGAGTGGATTATCGCCAACTCAATAAAGTTACTGTCAAAAATCGGTATCTGTTGTCGCGTATCGATGATTTGATGGATCAACTACGAGGAGCTGTGATATTTTCCAAGATTGACTTGAAGTCAGGTTACCATCAGATTCGAGTGAAGGAAGAGGATATCCCCAAGACAGCTTTCAGGACGAGATACGGTCACTACAAGTACTTAGTGATGCCATTCGGAGTCACGAACGCACTAACAGTGTTTATGGACTACATGAACAGGATCTTTCACCCATTCTTAGATCAGTTTGTGGTAGTGTTCATCAACGACATTTTGATTTACTTGAGGAGTAGAGAGGAGCACGAAGAGCATCTACGCCGAGTATTGCAGATACTACGAGAGAAGCAGCTTTGTGTTAACCTTTCTAAGTGTGAGTTCTGTCTCGAAGAGGTGAACTTTCTTGGACACGTGATAACCAGAGATGGAATAGCTGTGGATCCAGCTAAGATTGAAGTTGTGTTAGCATGGGAACAACCAAAGACCGTAATAGACATCAGAAGTTTTGTTGGATTAGCAGGCTACTATCGGAGATTTATCGAAGGTTTTTTGAAGATTGTCGCACCGCTTACACGACTTACGAGGAAGGATCAACCTTTTGCATAGACTGAAGAGTGCGAATCCAATTTCTGGAGACTGAAGGAGCTTTTGACAACAGCACCTGTGTTGATTTTACCCCAACCGAAAGAACCTTATGAGGTTTATTGCGATGCGTCACACCAAGGATTAGGATGCGTGCTGATGCAACATCGGAAAGTTGTGGCTTATGCTTCAAGACAACTCAAGATTCACGAGAGGAATTATCCTACGCACGATTTGGATCTTGCTGCAGTGGTTTTTGCACTAAAGATTTGGAGACACTACCTTTATGGGAGTACGTTCACTGTCTACAGTGACCACAAGAGCTTGAAGTACTTGTTCGATCAGAAGGAACTCAACATGCGACAGCGAAGATGGACATAATTTCTGAAAGACTACGACTTCACCTTGGAATATCATCCAGGGAAGGAGAATGTGGTAGCTGATGCACTGAGTAGGAAGAGCGTTTTAGTTTCAGCAATGATGATCAAGGAGTTAGAGATGCTAGAGAAGTTTCGAGACTTGAAGTTGAGCGTGGAAGTGTCACCAGGAAAGCTGAAGTTTCGGATGCTCAGCATTTCTAATGAATTATTGGAGGAGATTAAGGAACAACAGGCTCATGACAAGCTACTACAAGAGAAGGTTGAGCTGATAGCACAAGGAAAAGCGACGGAATTCAAAGTTAGAGCGGACAACATCTTGAGATGCGATGGACGTGTTTGTGTACCCAACGTAGCTGAGCTGAGGAAGTTGATTCTCGACGAGGTGCACAAGTGTAGTTTGAGTATTCATCCGGGAGTTACGAGATGTATCAGGACCTGAAGAAGCACTTTTGGTGGCCCGAAATGAAGAAACAAGTGGCAGAGTATGTGGCTTCCTGTCTAACTTGCCAGAAAGCGAAGGTAGAACATCAGCGACCAGCAGGGATGCTATAACCGCTTGACGTGCCTGAGTGGAAGTGGGATAGCATTTCTATGGATTTTGTTGTGGGCTTGCCGAAGACGCAGAAGAGGCATGACTCGATTTGGGTGATCGTCGGCCGATTGACCAAATCTGCTCATTTTCTACCGGTGAGATCGACATACAACGTAGAGAAGCTGATAGAGATTTACATCGTAGAGATTGTGCGACTGCATGGCGTACCTTCTTCTATCGTTTTCGATCGAGATCCAAAATTCACATCTCACTTTTGGAAGGAATTACAAGAAGCGATGGGAACTAAACTCAAGCTTAGCTCAGCATATCACCCTCAGACCGATGGTCAGACTGAGCGGACGATTCAATCACTAGAAGATTTGTTACGAGCATGCACATTGGATCACAGAGGGAGTTGGGACGATGTCTTACCGCTAGTGGAGTTCACCTACAACAACAGTTTTCACACGAGTATCGGTATGGCACCTTATGAAGCGTTGTATGGACGTAAGTGTCAGACGCCTCTTTGTTGGAACCAGAATGGTGAGAGTTCTGTCGTGGGACCAGACATGATCCAGCAGACTACCGAGAAGATCCGACTGATCAGAGATAGGATGCGGACGTCTCAGAGTCAACAAAAGAGTTATGCGGACCAGGGTCGCCGACCGCTAGAGTTTGAAGAGGGAGAGCATGTATTCCTCCGAGTCACACCTATTACTGGAGTTGGTCGAGCGATCAAATCCAAGAAACTTACTCCTAAGTTCATTGGACCTTACCAGATTCTTCGTCGTATTGGTCCAATGGCATATCAGATTGCTTTGCCACCCTTCTTGTCAAACATTCATGACATCTTTCACGTCTCACAGTTGCGGAAATATGTTTCCGACCCCTCTCATGTCATTGAACCGGATGTATTCAACTAAGGGACGACCTATCATTTGAAGCATCACCTGCAAAGATTGTCGATTGAAAGACCAAGCAGTTAAGGAACAAGGAGATTCAACTTGTCAAGGTCGTGTGGGATCAGAAGACCGGAGATGCTACATGGGAGCTAGAAGAGAATATGAAGAACCAGTATCCAGAACTTTTTATCGGTACGTAACTTAACCTTAGTTTCGAGGACGAAACTATTTTAGGGGGGGAGTATTGTAACACTCCTAATTTTTACGATACGTTATTTGGCGTTATTTATTGTATTTTGTCGTATTTATGCTATAATAAGCAATTTCTTGTTCTCTAAGTAAGTGAATTAAATAAATCAAGATCAAATTATATTTGAGAGTTAATATTTTATATTAATTAACGGTTCGAATATCGTCGAAAAATTCTAACGAAGTTTCGTCGCGTTTCGAATCGCCGGGCAGTTTCGCCGCAGATAAAATTCTAAACGAACTCCGATTTCGATGAAAATCGAAACGTAACTTGTTGAGACTATTTTTGAATATTTGATATGATTTTTATTAATTATAATAAAATAATATCACGCGGTGAATTAATTTCTCGCTAAATTAATTTTCACGATTTTATCGGCGAGTAATTAATCGATAACGCGATTATTCGACGCCGTGTTTTAGCAACCCTTAGACTCTAGAATTAGAGGATAATCATGAGAGATGTAAGATTAGATGGGTAGGATTAGATGATGTGATTAGCATCTCTTAAAGTTGCTAGGTGTCATATTATGTGTGATTAATTTGAAAATTCCTTTTTACTAAACTATTTTTTTTAACTATGTCTTAAATTGTTTTTAAGCAAAATGAAAAAACAAAGGAGTCTATATGCAGCCCCCATCATGATTCCCTCTCTCTACCTCATTCCAACTTCTTCTTCTTCATTTCCTAGAGTGAGAAAAAAAAAAGTTTGAAGCTCCATGGTCACCAACCTCCATTTTCTTGCATTTTCAACCTCCAACCTTCACCATTCTTGCACCTTGTAACGACCCGTTTCCGGACCGCTACCGAGCTCAATATACCGAGCTCGAGTTACCGAGCTCAACACACCGAGCTCAACATGAACCTATATGAGATGTGTTTTAAAAAAACAAAACTCTTGTGCCTTTTAAAAATACGATATATATTTTTTTTTATAAAACAAACTCGTGCACATCAGAGTAATTACAGCTTTTCGAAACATGGTGCAACTAAGACACAAGACTTAAATTCTAATAAAACATACATGCATAACATACATATATATATATCACTCGAAATAATAATGTATACAAAATACAGAGTAGCAATGTATAAAGAAAATACACCTAAGGTATGACGACTTCAAAAGAGCAATCATACCCTGGGGGTACTTCCGGCAGACTCCCACGCAGGGGGCTGCTCCAAAAGTAAGACCACCAGTCTACCCTGAAACAACAAAACAACACTGCCCAAACTGGTCACGACATACTACTCCAAAAGAAAACAAGGTACAGTCATCAAAAGAAATACGTCGAACAAACAATCAATCACGACAAGTACAGGTCGTCACTCGGGTCCTCGTCGAGCTCCTCCTCGGCATCATCTACTGTCGAGTTCCCTGCGCCCTCGACATCGCCTGGGTAACCGTCATGGATTGAAGGCACCACGGGAAAGGGTCAACTTCTCGACAATTCAAGATAAGCTCGACATAAAAGATATAAGCAAACAGCAATAATATATCTCAATCACCACACGTGACTCGACCATCTCACTCTAGACTCGACTCGACTCTTATTCCGGAATATCGTCAGCAGGTCCATCCCCAAACTGACGTAATAGGTAAACGGCAGGTCCAACCCCAAACCGATACCATGCATTAATCAAAGGTCCAACCCCAAACCGATAATGCGACGCCTAGCCAATCCACCGTAAACAAAAAGGGACCTAGCACCTCGATTATCTGGGTCCTCAAAAACGTCATACGACTTCACTAGCTCTCTCACTCAATGATTAGCTCGCCATGTCAAAGAGTAACACAACTTACTTGATCACATATCAAATAAAGAGAGCATGCTTAACATGAAGAAAACACAATTCGACATTTAAGCAATAAAACATTCTCGCATGAAGAAACGCACTGACAAAGAATACACCATTCACAACATATATTCAATCACATATCAAATACATGCAAAACTCAATCATATTACAACATTCCAATCTCGACACCAATCAAGGAGTCCATACATAAATATAACAATAAAAATAAAGTCTTAGAGATATCTAGGAGTTGCCCTTACGCTAGCATACTATGAAAGTATTAATGTGAAGCGCCCTTACCGAACTCCAAGTTAATGCTGCTTGACAACAACCTCAACACAGCTGTCTTCAAATGAGCTCGACAACGACTTCTCTTACTCGATCTCGACACGGCTGTCTTCAACGAGCTCGACAACGACTTCGACACGTACCGTCCTCAATCGACCTCGACACGTACGCTTCTCACCGATTCCACGCTTCCACGCCCTCGGATTCGCTCTCCCGTCCACCTCGATTCGGAAATCCCTCGATCTTGGGACTCATACTTCCTAAAACAAACACAACTCAGATCGATCTATGGGTTCTAATACACTTAGCTCTCTCTTCCCAAACTTAACCACAACCCAGAAAATATAAAACTCAAGAACTTGAATATATTTTTCCTCTAACACAAAGTTAGGGTTTTCGATCAAAAGTTCATGAAAAAGGTTATCTGATGCTTCAACAGATAGATCGACAACAACAACAACCAGAAGCAACAAACGAAAAACAAGAAATCGAAACAAACCAAAAATGAAGGGTTTCTGGGCACTGCCGATTGCAGAAAAACAGAGGAAGAAAATTTGTTTTACAAGCCCAATTAATCGGTTAGAAAGATAGGTAATATTGTGAAGAAGAAAACCCATCAATTTGACATGATTTGGAAGCATAAAACTGGCTAAAAATGGAAGAAGAAATAGCGCTAAACAGTAGCACAGAGAAAAAGAAAAATCTGTTCTTCATACCTCAATGGTGATCGAGCAGGCGAGATATGTCGAGAAGATGATGATGAACAAAATTGATGAAGAAAGCTTATGCAGAATCTCGATGGAACTCAAGGTTTCGTCGATGGAAGTTCTTGGAGAAAAACAACGAAACTCAGAGCAGAAGGAAGGAAGAAGAAAGAAGAAAAGAGAAAGAATGAGTGTTTGAGGGAAAACTGATCGTGAATACAGCTGGTGAGAGAAGGGTATAATCGTAACTTCAGCTATAAGATGCCAATCCCATCAATCATCTACCCGTCTAATCGTTCCTCTCATAATTACTCTCTACTCTGTCGGTCAACGGTCTAGACACACGACGAGAACGGCAGCCCGACAATGTAATTATTACAAACAATATAATAATAGCGCTGAATAGCGTTCGAAAGAATACGAGGTATCATCTTGACACGATGTCGACTAGGGTGCTCGTGCAAGCGCACAAGGTTCTAACACGAGTTCGTGAACGCGGCCTCCTCAGCTCGGTACGCGACTTCATCAACTCGACACCCGACCTCCTCAGCTCAGCAGCTAGTGCACGCGGTCTCCTCAGCTCGGCAAATGACCTCGGCAAACGATCTTGGCACGGAATCTCGACACATGATCTCGACACGAGGTCTCGACACAAGATCTCGACGCGAGGTCTCGATACGTGGTCCTAAGACGATGTCGATCTCGTCCTCAGGTGTTACAATCTCTCCCTCTAAAAAAATTTCGTCCTCGAAATTGCAAATAAGATTCTCACCTCGGAAAAGTTGAGGGTACTGAGTCTTCATCTTCTCCTCCAGTTCCCAAGTCGCATCTCCCGTCTTCTGATCCCACACAACTTTGACGAGTTGAATCTCTTTGTTCCGCAACTGTTTGGCTTTCCGATCAACGATCCTTCTTTGGCAATGCTTCAAAGATAGGTCGCCCTTCAGCTTGAATCACATCCGGTTCGATGACATGAGAGGGCTCAAACATACTTCCGCAATTGTGAGACGTGGAAGACGTCGTGGATGTTCGACAAGAATGGTGGCAAGGCAACTGATATGCCACCGACCAATACGACAAAGAATGCTGTAAGGTCCAATAAATTTAGGGGTAAGTTTCTTGGATTTGATCGCTCGACCAACTCCGATGAGTGGGGGTGACTCTAAGAAATACATGTTCTCCTTCCTCGAACTTGAGTGGTCGACGCCGTTGGTCCGCATAACTCTTCTATCGACTTTGAGATGTTCGCATCCGATCTCGATCAAACGGATCTTCTCGTGAGTCTGGCTGGATCATATCTGGTCCTACGACGATTCGCTCGCCGATCTGGTACCAACAAAGAGGCGTCGACATTTCCGCCCATACTGGCTTCAAAAGGTGCCATTCCAATACTCGCATGGAAACCGTTATTGTATGTGAACTCCACCAATGGTAAGACGTCGTCCCAACTTCTCGGTGATCTAACGTCAAGCTCGCAACAAATCTTCAAGTGATTGGATCGTTTCTCTCGATCGACCGTCGACCTGCGTGGATGATACGCCGAGCTAAGCTCGAGCTCGGTTCCCATCGCTCCTTGCAATTCCCTCCAAAATGAGACGTGAACTTGGATCTCGGTCCGACACGATCGAAGAGGTATTCCATGAAGTCGTACTATCTCCGCGATGTAGATCTCGGTCAGCTTTTCCACGTTGTATGTCGACCACCGGTAAGAAATGAGCAGATTTGGTCAATCGGCCGACGATCACCCAAATCGAATCATTCTTCTTCTCGCCTTCGCAAACCTACAACAAAATCCATGGAAATACTATCCCATTTCCAAACCGCACGCTGTTTATCAGAGCATTCCCGCAGTCGTTGGTGCTCCACCTTCGCTTCGACACGTTAAACACGGTTACGTGACGGCCACTTGCTTCTTCATTCCGACCACCAAAAATGCTTCTTCAAGTCTTGATACATCTTCAGAACTCCTGGGTGAATACTAAAGTTGCCTTTATGCGCTTCGTCGAGAATCAACTTTCTCAGTTTCGGATCGTTAGAATGCGCACACTCGGCCATTGCACCTCAAGATATCGTCCGCTCCGACCTTGAATTCGCCGCTTTCCTTGCGCTTATCAATCAATCTTCTCTTGCGTAAGCTCGTCATGAACTTGCCTGGTCTCGGATCTCGCCCAACAATGTTAGAAATGGTAAGCATACCAAATCTCGGCTTCCCCGGTGAAACTGACACTCAACTTCAAGTCTCTAACTTCGAGCATCTCCAACTCCTTGATCATCATTACCGAGGTTAAAACGCTCTTCCCGCTCAATGCATCCGCTACTACGTTAGCCTTACCGGATGGTATTCCAACGTAAAGTCGTAGTCCTTGAGAAATTTCGTCCATCTACGCCGACGCATGTTGAGTTCTTTTCGTCGAACAGTACTTCAAGCTCTTGTGATCGCCGAAACAAGAAGAGTGCTCCCGTAAAGGTAGTGCCTCCATATCTTCAGCCAAAAACTACTGCCGCCACTCCAAGTCGTGAGTAGGGTAGTTCCTCTCGTGAATCTTAAGTCGCCTTGAAGCATACGCGACCACCTTCCGATGTTGCATCGACGCATCCCAATCCCTGGTGTGACGATCACAATACACCTCGAAGGCTCTTCTGTTGAGGCAAAATCAAAGCACAGCGCCGCCGTCAAAAGCTCCTTCGCCTTTGAAAATCGGCCGCACTCCTGGCCCAGGCAAAGGTTGATCCTTCCTCGCCGGGCCGTGTAAGAGGCGCGACAATCTTCGAGAAACCTTCAATGAATCTTCGGTAATATCCTCGCTAAGCCGACAAAACTCCCGATCTCAGAACCGCCTTCTACTGTTCCCACGCTAACACCGCCTCAATCTTAGTTGGATCCACGGCTATCCCTTCTTGGAAATCACGTGACCAAGAAAATTCACCTCTTCAAGCCAAAATTCACACTTCGACAGGTTGGCATAGAGTTGCTTATCTCGTAATATCCGCAGACTCGACATAAGTGTTCTGCGTGCTCTTCTCGGTTCCTCGAGTAGATCAAGATGTCGTCGATGAACACTACAACAAACTGATCCAAGAACGAATGGAAAATCCTGTTCATGTAGTCCATAAACACACCGGCGCGATTCGTCACTCCAAACGGCATCACCAAGTACTCGTAGTGACCGTATCTAGTCCTGAAAGTCGCTTTGGCGACATCTTCCTCCTTCACGCGAATCGATGGTAGCCCGACTTCAAGTCTATCTTGAAAGATCGCCGCTCCACGGTTGATCCATCAAGTCGCCAATACGTGGTAACGGATAACGGTTCTTCACGGTAACCTTGTTGAGCTCGCAGTAGTCCACGCACGCCTTGATCGTCCATCCTTCTTCTTAACCAACAACACCGAGCTCCCCACGGTGACACGCGGCTCGTGTATGAATTGCTTTGACTCCAAGTGTTCGATCCGGGACTTCACTCTTTCATCTCGGCGGGAGACATCCTGTATGGCGCTTTGGAAATCGGCCCTGTTTCCTGGAATCAGTCGATGGAGAACTCGACCTCTCGCGACCGGGTGGTAACCCTGGCACGTCTTCGGAAAACGTCCTCAAAGTCACACACCACCGAACATTCTTCACGCCGATCTGCTGAAAACTTCCGAACTAGCCAGATACATGTATTCCCTAGTTCCTTCTTTCAAAGAAACTCCAATACGCTCGCGGAAAAATAATTGGAGACTCCAAGGTCCGGAAAAATTACGCTTTACGCACACCCAAAAGGACATGGTGGTGTGACAACCAATCCATCCCGAGGATGACATCTAAACCCTTAAGAGGCAAACAAACCAAATTGACCACAAACTTTCTACTCTGAATAATCACTACACAATTAAGACATGCAATGTTTGTGACTAAGGTTTTAGCAGCTGGGGTTGTAACTACTAATTTAAACGGTAAAGCGATCACAAATAAGTTCAAATGGTTCACACAATCAGAAGAAATAAAGGAATGGGTTGCACCCGAATCAAAAAGAACGGATAAGGGTTTACCCTCGATCTCACATTCACCTTGGATAAGATCTTCAGCTCGTTCTGCTTCCTCGCCACTCATGCAGAAAACTCTGCCTTTAGCCACTTGACGCTTCCCTTTGGCTCTTGCCGCAAGCATAGTCGGTTCAGCTTTGGGTGTAGGACAATCCTTGACAAAATGTCCTGGCTTCTTACAGTTGTAGCACACCCCCTCCTTCTGAGTACAGTTATTGGTGTAATGTCCCGTCTTTCCACAACGGAAACAAGTCACCACGACACCGGTCTGTCCTCCGCTTCTCGCACTGGGTCATCTGGACGATATCGTCCCTCGTTGTCGCTCCCCAAGGTCGGTCGTAAGGCTTCTTCGCAGCTTGTTTCCCTTCAGGCAAATCTCCGCCCGCACTGGGTCTCACCGGTCGCCCACAACGCTTTCTTCTTGTGGCTTTACTCCTTCTACCTCGACACAATGATCTATCGGCTCTTGGAGGTTTCGGATCCTCAACGACACCATCGACTTCTGAATGTCGAATCTCAATCCCCGCTGGAATCTCTCACTCAACCATCTCCGTCAACTCGATCACGGAATGGACTGAAATACCTGCGCCAACGACTCGAACTTGGCCGCATACTCGGACATCGCCGAGTTGCCTTCTTGCAGCTTGAAGAAACTCTTGCTCCTTCTCGGCTCGTGCAAGATCCGGAAGTACTTGTCCAAGAACCTTTCACGAAAAAGCTCCCAGGTCATCTCGCGACGTTCGCTTATAAACGCTTGCTTCACTCCTCCACCAATACTCTGCGTCTCTCTAGCAGAAGTAGGTGGCGTGGTCGACCTTCACGTTGTCCCGCAATGAAGTGCCTCGAAGATCTTCTCGATCTCTTGCATCCAAAGATCAGCTTTATCCGGATTTGGCTCACCGTAAAACCTCGGTGGGTCATGCTTCCTGGAGTCCGCCAAACCTCTCGCTTCATTTAGATTTCGCTCGCTTCGTTCTGTTCGCAAGTTCTGCTGAGTTAACGCTGCCGTCTGTTGAGCCATCGCGTTAGCCTGTTGAGTTGCAGCAGCTGATTGTTGAGCCATGGCTGCCGCCATCTCGGTCATAGCTTGAATTGCTCGTTCCATGTCGACGTTCTCGGTTGTAGCTGTCGTATTCCTACGAGGTGGCATTAGATTCCACAAAGTTCAAAACCCTGTCAGAATCTCAGAACAAGGATGTGTTAAAACACACTGCTTCAATCAAGAAATAGTTCAAACAATTTTTCAAGCAACAAATGCTTCACTTAATCAAACAGCAATCAACATAATACAACTAGGTACCCACACACATAACCCGGACACGTGACTACCCAAATCTCCTATGCACAAATTTCTGGTCAATCAATCAAGCCTCTGATACCAACAATGTAACGACCCGTTTCCAGACCGCTACCGAGCTCAATATACCGAGCTCGAGTTACCGAGCTCAACATGAACCTATATGAGATGTGTTTTAAAAAAACAAAACTCTTGTGCCTTTTAAAAATACGATATATATTTTTTTTTATAAAACAAACTCGTGCATATCAGAGTAATTACAGCTTTTCGAAACATGGTGCAACTAAGACACAAGACTTAAATTCTAATAAAACATACATGCATAACATACATATATATATATATCAATCGAAATAATAATGTATACAAAATACAGAGTAGCAATGTATAAAGAAAATACACCTAAGGTATGACGACTTCAAAAGAGCAATCATACCCTGGGGGTACTTCCTCCAGAACTCCCACGCAGGTCGCTCCAAAAGTAAGACCACCGCCTACCCTGAAACAACAAAACAACATCGCCAAACTGGTCACGACATACTACTCCAAAAGAAAACAAGGTACAGTCATCAAAAGAAATACGTCGAACAAACAATCAATCACGATAAGTACAGTCGTCACTCGGGTCCTCGTCGAGCTCCTCCTCGGCATCATCTATCGCCGAGTTCCTCGCGCTCGACATCGCCTGGGTAACCGTCATGGATTGAAGGCACCACGGGAAAGGGTCAACTTCTCGACAATTCAAGATAAGCTCGACATAAAAGATATAAGCAAACAGCAATAATATATCTCAATCACCACACGTGACTCGACCATCTCACTCTAGACTCGACTCGACTCTTATTCCGGAATATCGTCAGCAGGTCCATCCCCAAACTGACGTAATAGGTAAACGGCAGGTCCAACCCCAAACCGATACCATGCATTAATCAGCAGGTCCAACCCCAAACTGATAATGCGATGCCTAGCCAATCCACCATAAACAAAAAGGGGACCTAGCACCTCGCTTATCCGGGTCCGCCAAAATCGCCATCCGACTCCCTAGCTCTCTCACTCGATGATTAGCTCGCCGCATGTCAAAGAGTAACACAACTTACTTGATCACATATCAAATAAAGAGAGCATGCTTAACATGAAGAAAACACAATTCGACATTTAAGCAATAAAACATTCTGCATGAAGAAACGCAATTCGACAGCAATACACCATTCACAACATATATTCAATCACATATCAAATACATGCAAAACTCAATCATATTACAACATTCCAATCTCGACACCAATCAAGGAGTCCATACATAAATATAACAATAAAAATAAAGTCTTAGAGATATCTAGGAGTTGCCCTTACGCTAGCATACTATGAAAGTATTAATGTGAAGCGCCCTTACCGAACTCCAAGTTAATGCTGCTCGACAACAACCTCGACACAGCTGTCTTCAAATGAGCTCGACAACGACTTCTCTTACTCGATCTCGACACGGCTGTCTTCAACGAGCTCGACAACGACTTCGACACGTACCGTCCTCAATCGACCTCGACACGTACGCTTCTCAGTCTGGATTCCGCTGCTTCCACGTCCTCGGATTCGCTTTCCCGTACACCTCGATTCGGAAATCACACGATCTCGGGAAACAGACTTCCTAAAACAAACACAACTCAGATCGATCTATGGGTTCTAATACACTTAGCTCTCTCTTCCCAAACTTAACCACAACCCAGAAAATATAAAACTCAAGAACTTGAATATATTTTTCCTCTAACACAAAGTTAGGGTTTTCGATCAAAAGTTCATGAAAAAGGTTATCTGATGCTTCAACAGATAGATCGACAACAACAACAACCAGAAGCAACAAACGAAAAACAAGAAATCGAAACAAACCAAAAATGAAGGGTTTCTGGGCACTGCCGATTGCAGAAAAACAGAGGAAGAAAATTTGTTTTACAAGCCCAATTAATCGGTTAGAAAGATAGGTAATATTGTGAAGAAGAAAACCCATCAATTTGACATGATTTGGAAGCATAAAACTGGCTAAAAATGGAAGAAGAAATAGCGCTAAACAAAGAGTACGAGAGAAAAAGAAAATCTGCTTCTTCATACCTCAATGGTGATCGAGCAAAGTAGATATGTCGAGAAGATGATGATGAACAAAATTGATGAAGAAAGCTTATGCAGAATCTCGATGGAACTCAAGGTTTCGTCGATGGAAGTTCTTGGAGAAAAACAACGAAACTCAGAGCAGAAGGAAGGAAGAAGAAAGAAGAAAAGAGAAAGAATGAGTGTTTGAGGGAAAACTGATCGTGAATACAGCTGGTGAGAGAAGGGTATAATCGTAACTTCAGCTATAAGATGCCAATCCCATCAATCATCTACCCGTCTAATCGTTCCTCTCATAATTACTCTCTACTTTGTCGGTCAACGGTCTAGACACACGACGAGAACGGCAGCCCGACAATGTAATTATTACAAACAATATAATAATAGCGCTGAATAACGTTCGAAAGAATACGAGGTGTCATCTCGACACGATGTCGACAAGGGTGCTCGTGCAAGCGCACAAGGTTCTAACACGAGTTCGTGAACGCGGCCTCCTCAGCTCGGTACGCGACTTCATCAACTCGACACCCGACCTCCTCAGCTCAGCAGCTAGTGCACGCGGTCTCCTCAGCTCGGCAAATGACCTCGGCAAACGATCTTGGCACGGAATCTCGACACATGATCTCGACACGAGGTCTCGACACAAGATCTCGACGCGAGGTCTCGATACGTGGTCCTAAGACGATGTCGATCTCGTCCTCAGGTGTTACACACCTAGGCTCCACTTCTACTTGAATCATCACTTCTTAACCATCTAAGCAAGGAGGAAAAACTGATTTCTCTCCCCCCAAAACAGCCCCAAAACAGTGAGCTAGGGAGGAGGAGAGGTGGTGGTTTTCTCTCTTTTTCTTCTTGATTTTTATGCTTGTTAAAGTGTTGTTTTGTGATTGTGTATGATTGAATGAAAGAGATGAGCATATAAATCCCTAATCTTGAGAACCCTAGGCGCAAGTCAAAGGGGAAAAGAGGCGTAATGTGATCTTGAGGTTCAATCTTGCCATTGGTTGTTTAATTGAGTTATTGGAAGTTGTTTGATGATTCTTTAAGCAATAATTTTGTGATAGCATGTTTAACTTGTTGTTTCATGATTTATGCCTATTCTTTAAGTTGGGGAAATGTGGGTTTTGGTTGTTGAATCATGTGTTTAAATGTTAAATTAAATGTTTTGTGTGATTTGATTGCCGTTGGAGTAGTGATGCATGATTAAGTGTAAGAGTTGGTTTACGTTTTGTGCAAAATTAGTTCTTGAAGAACTATAATGGCATGTAGGACCCGATTAAGTTGTTCTTTAAATTATTAGCATGGTTAGTGGCATGATTGAAAAGTTTTGAATCAAGGGAAAAATTGTTTTGCATACTTATCATGAGTTGTGTTGGAAAGTGATCTTCCATTGAAGTTGGCTTGGTAAAAAGGATTTGGACTCAATTGTTAGTTAAGAGGTTGTGTGAAAATCTTTTGGTAATAAGTATTTCGAAAAAAAAAATATAGTTTTGATACTTGATTTAGATTTCCTTATGGGTGTTAATTGTTATAAGCATGTGAGTTAATTGTTGCATGTAATTGTGAGCTTGAGTTAGTAGTTAATTTTGTGGAAAACACATACTTGGAAACATGATAGATTGTTTTTGGAAAATGTTTTAGAACATGTCCTTAAATGTGCTTGAGTTATGTCTTGTGTTAACTTGATGTTTATTGCCTTGTAGTATGATCAAAAATGATTTGGAAGTAAATTACGGTTTGTGAAAGAAGTTTTTCTAAATTTTTGAGAGAAAAAGAGATTGTGGCCGAGAGGCCTAAGGGGGTTTTGGAAGGAAAATTTCTTGATGTGAACTTGTCTAAATGCTTGAATGAGTATGTGTTTTAGGCCTTGAAGATTTATGAAAGTGGTTTATTGCTTGATGTTTACCTTGAAGTTCAAGAAAGGTTTTTAGCTTCAAAACTTTACTCTTTTCAAGTAAGATAATATTTCTAAATTGTTATGTGTGATGTTACCTTTTCAAGAAAAGCTTTTAGTTTCAAATCTTATTTTTTTCCAAATAGCTAGTGACTCAAGCGTTTAAGTGAATTGTTGGTTAGAAAAGGGTTAAGCATGAGAGCTTAAGTTTAGTTTAGAATTTATAGAATTGTGCTAAGTTATTTGTGGTGATAGGCGTTATGATTCCAGAGACCGAGCGACGTGGACTTGAGGATTGCGGTGCCCCGTTAGTAAACATCTGTGGTAAGGGCAACTTTAGAGATTGATAGGAATTTAATTTCAAGTATTTATGCGCAGAAGTCTGAGAACCTCAGGATTCGAAGTGAGGGTCTTGTACCCCTTCGTTTTACTACTATTTGATATACTGATTATCTAGTGGGCCTGTCTGCAAGTGGTTGGCAGCTGTCCCCAACCCCCCACACTTGTTTGCTTGCCTCTCTGCCAACTCCATTGAGTTGCAGAGGGATGAACTGAGTTATTTGATCATTGTTGTATGCTGAGATATGATTGATTGTGCTGAGTTGTGATTGATTGAGATGAATTGCTTATACTGCTGAACTGTTCGCACTGTTTTGAGCTTAGCGTGAATATTATTTGATATGCGGTTAAATAATTATTCAATTGCTTCCTGAATTATCGTATGCGGCGACTTATTCATTGGAGTGCGAGAGTTTAGTCGAGTCGTCGAGTATCATGACGTTTTTTAGCTTTGATCTGATTAACCTAGGGTGCTAGGATCCCCTAAACGGCTCCGGTTGGTTTTTCGGCAGATTAGCAAGGCGTCCTAGCGTCAAGGAACCTGAGCTGAATGTTCTAGGGTGAGCGAAGAGCCCAAGGCTACGGCTGACTTTCAGTCGATGGATCAGCGTTACATTCCGGAAATTGTCAAGTGTCGAGAGAATATGAGAACTGAGTCGAGTCTTGTGAGAGTTTTGAGTCGCGTCTCGAGTGCTGTGCATATAGCTGTTTTACCATTGTTATGATTGTTATTTCCTGATTGATTGAGAAATTGACCCTTTCCCGTGGTTCCTTCAAATGATGATGGCAACCCAGGCGATGGCGAGGATGCGGAGGACCCGATGGCGGACGATGGTGAGGAGGACCTCTCCGAGGATCCGTGCAACGACTTTTATTTGTCGTGATTGACTGTTGCATGTTTGTGTTTTGGGATGAATGTAGTATTTACCTTTGGTGAACAATTAGTTTGGTGACCAGTAGGGCTCGGGATTTTTTTTGTACTACAGGGTAGAATGGTGGTTTACTTTTGGAGCAGCCCCTTACGTGGGTGTCTGCCGGGAGTACCCCCGGGGTATGACTACTCTTATGAGGGTCTTCATACCATAGGTGTATTCTTTTGTACATTTCTGCACTGGTTATTTTGCACGTACTGTATCTAATGACTTATCTATATATGCATGTATGTAATCCCAGTGCATGTGTCTTGTGTCCTAGATTGCACCATGTTTCGAAACGCTGTAGCTACTCTGTGCGTGCTTGCGGATGATGTTGTTCTTTAAAAAAAATGTACCGCATTTTCTGAAGGGCACAAGAGTACCGTTTTAAAAATGCATCGCATATAGGTTTATTTCTAGTCGAGTAGTGGTCCGGAAACGGGTCGTTACAAGATTCTTCAATATGGCATACTCACCGCAGGGAGCGCCCGAGTAATGTTTTAATTAATCAATGCGGATCGACAAACTTCAACTATGTTTCACATTTGAAAAGGTGGAGGGAACTGAAAGTTTAAGCACTACAATGAGCATCCCATACTACTCAAGTAATGCTCAGTATTCTTCATCACGCAGTGAACTGAGATGATGAGAAATACCCCTTAGAGTTCAAACACAGGACACTAGGTCCAGGTGTTCAAATACGGAACGCTATTCTTAATCTTAGATCAAAACTCTAGGCACGTAATGCGGAACACTAGGTCCAATCCTTAATCAAGAAAATACGCACGCAAGCAGGACATTAAGTCCCAGCACAGGACATATGGTCCATATGCTCAATAGGAACCCTAGGTTCCCAACATTTTATTCTTTAGAAATCTGGGTCTTTGAAATCTCTTTCTCAATTCTGGTCTCTCTTTTATGCACTATTGTATCTGAAAATACTTTTTAGCTCTAGGTCGTTGAAACCCTAGTTGTGCTAAATAATGCATTAGGGAAAATTCTCAGGAAAGAGAGGCAGTGCGAACACTCTTAATAACCAAGTCTTTCCTAGCCAGAATTGTCCAGACGCATCATTTAACTCAACCGTTTTCACCCCAGAACTGCATTACGGTAGCGTTTTAGCTCGTAAATCGAGAAAACGATATTCATAAAAATACTTCTGATATTTTTAGGGATATTTTGGTGGATTAATAATTTTTAGATGTGGAATAAATTATTAGATTTATTTGTAGAGTTTTTTGGTGTAAAACTTTAATATAAGTGAAACACCGCGCACCCGGTTGAACGAATACGCGATGATTCAAAAACCTGAGCCATGGGGGATGCAACACAACTGCAGAAGGGCAAGGGGAGCTGAATCTTATCTATTAGCCAACCATTTTTGTAAAACAAGGGATAAGAATGAAGTATGTGGTTGGAATTGGAACACTTGTAATAGGATAGGTTTTGATGACTAAGCTTAAGATAAGGATAAGACAAATACATCTCCCTTGGACCATGCTCTTGGCTGCCCATAGACTTTGATGTCTTAGGATTCGTTCTAAAACTTCATGGCTTTTTATTCAAGGTTCGAGCAACGTTCAAGCGAGGAATGCCGTTGATACCTCTAACACGTTAGTTAAGGAAAGCATACGAGGTAAGGGAAATTCTTATATAATGAGTTTGGGTTTTTCGCCTTGTGTGTTGTGTAACGACCCGTTTCCGGACCGCTACCAAGCTCAATATACCGAGCTCGAGTTACCGAGCTCAACACACCGAGCTCAACTAAACCTGTATGAGATGTGTTTTAAAACGAAACTCTTGTGCCTTTTAAAAAGTACGGTCTATTTTTTTTTTTTAAAAAAAAAAAACAGTTCGTGCACATCAGAGTAATTACAGCTTTTCGAAACATGGTGCAACTAAGACACAAGACATAAATTCTAATAAAACATACATGCATAACATACATATATATATCACTCGAAATAATAATGTATACAAAATACAGAGTAGTAAATGTACAAAGAAAATACATCTAAGGTACG